>JAPDDO010000072.1:0-64180 GCA_027422415.1 Schizothorax lantsangensis
TCCCCCCCCCCCCCCCCCCCCCCCCCCCCCCCCCCCCCGTATATAGGCTAAATGTATATTATACTGTATATAAATTGTGGGCATCAGGGAGCCGCTATTATGCCTGGCATTGAAACTGCTTTTGAATGCACGATAGCTTTTTAGTTTCACTTTCACTTTAAAGATTCGCAATGGCAGGTAGGTTGGTTTAGTGTAATGTGGCACACATTTTGCAATTTTGAATTGTGTATCATATTTCCATATGAAGCCAAAGCAATAAATCAAAATCTTTACCATTTTGAAATCCCCAAGATGTTTCCTACCTAAATCAGATTTTTTTAGATATTGTACTTAAAGGAGAAATGGCACACATTTTAGTGCTCCTTGTGCCAAATCGTTTAAGAATTGTGGATTTTCTAATGTGGGACAGTACATGCTGAAATCTGGGACACTATGTTTTGTGTTAGAAATAGTTTAAGTTTTACAAAGCAAACTTCACACTTAAAACTCCTGGTTAAATGTGTATAACCATGTTTGCTGAATTAATTTAGTAAGCCTACGGTGTGTTTGCTGTCTTCATCAGTTTGTCTAAAAAAACCAGTAGCCTATATGTTCATATGTGGAATGTTAAATACAGCTTTAACACAGAAATCTTATACTATTTAAAGGAATTTATTTAAAAAAATTACAGATTTCTGGCAGCAAAAATAATGATAACCATGTAATGAAGTCAAAAATATAAAATTGGACTTTATAAAGATAATAATTAATTTAATTATTAAAAATAATTTCATAAATTATTTTAAAAAGATTCAAACTTTGGAACATGGAATGCCTTTAAAATTGTTATTAAACTTCTTTACTCTGCATATGGTAAGAATATGGAACATTTATTTTCAAAAGCATGTGTTAATCTAATTGTAATTGTTATGTAAAAACACTCCATAACAGAAATTAGAAGTCCTGGCCAGTCATGGTCCAAGATCTTATCGTCCTCTTGTCTCAAAATTGTTAATCTGGATCTTAAAACAAATAATATTGCTGCATTATACGCCCCAAAATTACATGCATGGCATTTAACTTTCTTAATGCACATTTTATCAATTGAATAACATAGAATATTTGACAGTCCCACATTAGTCAAAACGTACTGTCCCACTTTTGAAACATCCTTTTCTAAAGTGGGATGACAAAGATTTCTTTAAATAGAAAATATTAACACATTTTAACAATATTATTGCAAAATTTGTTGTATAAATACATCACAATATAATTTTATAACAATTTAGAACATTGTTTTATTTATAAAAGATTTGTATCCTTAAAGGGGTGGTTGATTGCGATTTCACTTTTTTAACATTAGTTAGTGTGTAATGTTGCTGTTTGAGCATAAACAATATCTGCAGAGTTGCAGCGCTGAAAGTTCAATGCAAACGGAGATATTGTCTTTTAAAATTCTGGCAGTTTAATGCCTACAAAAACGACTGGTAAGGGACTACAACGAGTTACTTCCCGGGTCTGATACAGACCCAGATAAACCCCGCCCCCGGGAACACGCAGCAAAGGGGGCGGAGCCATGCTGCGCTGCTTTAGAGAAGAGGAAGAGAAAACTAGGGATGTACGTAAAAATCTATTCATATGAATCGTGATTCTGTCTTCTAACGATTCTAATGGATTCACAAGTTTCAAAATCATTAAAGCAGCAGTTCTTAATACTGTTACTCTGTCGCCCTGCTCTGCATCTCTCTCTCTCTCTCATTCAGATCTCAGATCAGCTCCAACAAACTGTTCCAATTATACACTTATTTTCACACAGCAATGAGAAGCATTATAAATGGACACGCGTGCGGTTGCTGTGCTGTATTAAAGCTTTAATCAGGATAAAACCGTATATTAAAAGCAAACAGAAGCAGTAGCACTTACAAATAGCAGCGTATTTAAAAGTATGAGACAACAACAACCAAACATACCATTAAGAGCCGTTCTTGCTCAGGTTCTGCACGATCCTCTTCACTAATATCCTCTGGGTCTCGATCGGGCTCAAATTGATTAGCATTATAGACAACGCCACTGTTTACAATTCAACCGGAGCGCATGCCACTGAGGTGAGGGGCGGGACGTTCAGACGCATACTGGTGGTTTAGCGAATCACAACACACTGAGCTAGCTAACCAATCTCAGCCCATCGAGGGAAGGGCTTCATAAACCAGGAAATAAATCGAGGCGTTTGTCAGAGAAGGGACAGAGAGGTGTGGAATAAAGGTAAATTATGTGAAAAATAATGCGTTTTTAAAAAAACCAAGCATGAACACATGCTAGACTGCACCCCATAAACACAATCAAGCCTAGAAAAAAACCAGTCAACCACCCCTTTAACATTAATTTTGTCTAAATCCTATGTCACTGACCTTTGAGTGAACTTTACAAGAGGTATTTCCTGTTTGATGATTTTCATGGCCACATTTCTGACATAATTTCCAGAAAGTCAAGTGATTTCAATAACTTGAAACCCCTGCTTGAATTCAACACCAATCATGTTCACTTTATTGTTGTAAAAGAAGAGATAAACGCACTGAAGCTTAGGTGTCCCACATTAGTCAGTGTCCCACATTACACTAATCCACTCTGTTTATACTATGGAGCAGCAGTACTTACCACACATTTTACAAGATTAGATTGCCAGTGGTGCTGAGGATCTGCAAACCATTCGCCATCGTCCTCAGTCACCTTTCCTTACTCTGTTTATGTGGTAAGTGAAATTTTATGTACTGTAATGTAACAGGCAACCGTTAGCAATCGATATTTGTTTTCCGTCCCCCCCACCCTCCCCCTCTGGTCTTGGTCCCCCTCAGTTAAAAAATCCCATCTGCACCCTTTAGATACTGTTCTGGCTCGGGGTGTTGCTTTGTTTCTCCACCCCATCTATAAATCAACAGTTATCTGTCACATGTCAGAACTTTACAGGCTCTTGCAAAGTATACTTTGGATATGATTTCTATAACAAGACTATGATACATTTGACAAAGAATTTGACAAAACATTTAAAGCATGATTTTTCAAACTCATACATACCAAACACCAGCTATTCAATAATGATTAAAAGACATACATAATATTTGATTAAAAACAGGATAGTCTAATGTGTGGGATACAAACATAATATGGGGTTCTGCATAGAAATGTCCTTTAGGATGATTTCAGGTGCATATGTAAAGAAAGTCTCTAGGTGTAGTTCTGCGTAAAACCAAAACATGTTCTTTGTCTTCTATGTGGGGGAAAAAGTCAATCTAAAGAAACTCGTAATTTCCAGTGTGGAACCCATGTGACGTTCATGCGGTTCGTTTCTTTTGACCATCAGTCTTGATTACAATTTGGGGCAAGTAATTTTTCCTGTTGGAATTATCAATAAGTGTTCCTTTGTTTTAATGCTGTGAGCTGTTCTGTGAAAGAGGTTCTTCAGACGGGCTGGCGCTAGGATCTGGACAGATTTATGACGTTGTCCTGTTTTCTTGGGCCTCTTGAAATCCCAGTTTCATGTTCTGAATTCCTGATCATCTTATCTTTCTTGTCTGATCACAACACATTTGTCATAATTATATCTAAATGAAAGATAATAGATTGTTTGATAAGTGAGATCTCTGATTGAAATAGTCCTTGAAAACCAAAACAATTGTGCTTAAAGTCTTTGAAAGTCCTGGAATTTCATTTTGCAATTTCTGTACGAACCCTAAAGTATTTAACACCAAGTCCTATTTAACTTAAGTGCTGCAATTTCACCATGCATACAGCGCCGGACATGACAGATTTCTGGTACGCAAAACAGTACTTTAAAGGAATACCTTAATTTATTGCCATTACTGTGGCGCCAACAACAGCACAGCTTAACCCTCCGCACATATTTATATTTATTTATATTGAAAAAGTTTAAATTCAGTCGATCTTTCTTACCCCGTTTTAACATGGATTTCTATGGAGACAGGCCGTAGCTGTCGGGCAAGATGGCGGATAGTAGCGGCAGCGCATAATCTCTGCGTTCTGATTGGTCAGATCACCTGTCAATCAAGCTCTTTGCGAACGGTCAATTGATGATGTAAATGATGATTAGCACAGGATATCTGGTCATCTGTACTGAGACACTGATGATACA
Organism: Schizothorax lantsangensis; assembly: GCA_027422415.1. Taxonomy (NCBI): domain Eukaryota; kingdom Metazoa; phylum Chordata; class Actinopteri; order Cypriniformes; family Cyprinidae; genus Schizothorax; species Schizothorax lantsangensis. The sequence goes on from JAPDDO010000072.1 coordinate 4,127, forward strand.
ATGAACATGAAGAGTTCAGTTAAACAGATTCATGATTCCTGATTCTGATGTGTTTTATCTCCATCAGATTCCCATCAGCTCACTCTGGATCTGAACACAGCACATAAACGCCTCCGTCTGTCTGAGAACAACAGAGTGATGACTAACACTGGCACATATCAGCCGTATCCTGATCATCCAGACAGATTTGATGTGTGTCGTCAAGTATTGTGTAGAGAGAGTGTGCGTGGACGCTGTTACTGGGAGCTGGAGTGGAGTGGATATGAGGTGTTTGGTGGTGTGGAGATATCAGTGTCATATAAGAGCATCAGCAGGAAGGGACGGGGTAATGAGTGTGTGTTTGGATATAATGATCAGTCCTGGAGTTTAATCTGCTCTCGCTCCAGATACTCATTCTGGCACAATAAGATATGGACTGACCTCCCTGTAAAAACCATCATCATTAGAACAGGAGTGTATGATTATATCAGTAGAGTAGGAGTGTATGTGGATCACGGTGCAGGAACTCTGTCCTTCTACAGCGTCTACAGAAACACAATGAGCCTCATCCACACAGTCCAGACCACATTCACTCAGCTGCTCTATCCTGGGTTTAATGTTTATTATCAATCATCAGTGAAACTGTGTTGATTAAGTAGAATTGATTGACGAGAGATTATACCCATAATGCTTTGAGCTGCATAATCAATCAGTAACAGTGAGATGTTATGTGTCTCTTCATGACAGTAATATTGCAGCTGAACTTCTGTCACTGAAATAATATGAATCAGAATAAATGTGTGTAATAAATCCTCATATAGATAGTAAAATCAGTGTGTGTGTGTGTGTGTGTGAGAGTCCTGCTGAGTGACATCATAATCATTTATATTATTACCATCTAAGAATACAGAAAAATTCTCTATAAATAATACAGTGTTTTTCTGTATAAAAAAATGAGAATTACAGTAATGCTTCAATAACAATATAATACGTAAAATAACAGCTGAATTGTTAATTTTACAGATATTGTAAGTAATTTTACAGAGTTTTGTATACAATATAAAGTTAAGGAAAATGACTGGGGAAAAATACAGTTATTTTCTCTAAAAAAACACATAATTTTTTTTCTACAGTGTATTTTAAAAAAAAAAACATTTAAAATATATTGCAAATAAATATACAGACAATAGCCAAGAAATATATTTGCTAAAATTTATTTACATAAATATATTTTTTACTAATATGTATTCTGTATTTGGCTATATTTGTATATTTTAAACGTATATTTTAAAAATAGTTTGACCTCTATATATTTCAATTCAAGAAAATTGATTTTCTTGCCCCTGAAATACATTTAGAAATATATTTAGTTTCAACCTTCATATACTAAAATATATTTACTAATTCAAAAATATATTTCATTGAGCATCACTGTTTGCAACATATATTCAGCATATATTTAAAATATATCTTGGCCACAAAAAATATATATTTTTGTCATATGGGTTTGACTTGAGGCAGCGCTGTTGGGGTATGTCATACAGCGATCAGTCTGTGCAATGTCGCTATAAGTCAAACACACCTAAAAGTGAAGGATGAGATCACCTGAAACCATACTTGAGAAAAAGTACAGATACCTTGCAGTGAAAATGACTCCATTCAGAACCGATCCTCCCTATACGCAGAATACGCAAGCTGCGTAGGGCCCCCAAAACACCAGGGGTCCCCTTGCTCTCAAAGATGTTTTAATTTTCGTTTCGTTTCGTTTTTGAATTTGGCCAGTGGTTATGAAAACATGAATGATAATTTATTTTAATGCGGTGCGCTGTCACACTCTCTGCGTAAAAATCAGCCAAATCATGTAACGTGAATGTCGTACAGTCTTTTGCTCTTACTAAAAAAAACGAGTTTAAAGTGTACCGAGCCGCGGAAGAGATACTGTTGCTCGAGCGCTTTCCACATCTCGAGCGTAAAAATGTGAACATTTAGGGTTACAGCGACAGTTGTGCTTTATTGGTACAATATAGTGAACCCCCCTCCACGCACAATCCCCATGGGCGACACAGTTTTGCGTAGGGCCCCCAGAAGTCTAGGATCGGCACTGACTCTTATTTACAAGAAAATAAGATTCTTAAAATTCTCTCATTACAAGAAACAAGTTACGATTTCCAATACAACATGAGTAAAAGTCTTGGATCTGATTTTAACAGTATACTTCAGTATTTTACTTATACCGACAGGGTTCTACGCTTACTTTTCTTTTTAGGAGCACTTGTCTAAAATTTGCCTTCCCATTACGAGGTGATATGTAACTCCTTAAAATGCTTTTCAGGGGCATTTTTTTAACCTTTGTAATGACATTTTTCTAATATTATTAAAAGAATGTCATCTTTTATGTCAAATTCAAAAAATATATTCATAAGCTTTTAAAAATGTCTAATTAAATCAACAGAATAAAAACACGTAGAATAAGAAAAATAAGTTACCAATCAAGTGAAATCAGTATGAACCAAATGCATTTGCACTGTGGCACAGAACAACACAGAAGTGGCTTGTATGTGTATTTTCAGACGTTTAATGAGGCTCGGAGGTGGCATGAGTGCGATTGTTGAGATTAATGTTTTATATATAAATTCTGAATATAGAAATATTAAATTATTTAAATAACAGAAATAATACTTTAAAAATTAAATTAAACTGCCAGTAGGTGGCAGCAAGTCACTGACTTTATCACTGAATCATTAATCACAATTGATTCGTTCGAATGGCTGATTCATTCAGGATCGAAGCAAGTGCCAGGCAGAATCCAAAACCGTGTACTCAGTAGGTACTTAATTTCAGTAAGTACTTACTTAACGAGCGCTAAAAGAGTACATCCTCTACAGCCAAATCTAGTTAATCCGCCATGTTGATGTTATCATCCGACGTATGACGTTATAACAAGTGCAACAACTTAAAAGATACGAGCGACAGGTTTATTTCAGGTTTAAATCTGTAAATATTTTGATGTTGATTAAATTTGGTCCTGTTGAAGAAATGTTTTTGATTGTAATATAACTGTCATGCCGGGAGAGCAGCAGTATTTCGTCCATTTTTTTGGTAGAGAGCGGAGATTCGCTAGATTGATGCTAGGCATTGGCATTCGAAATCCGCACTGTCTGAGCTTCACGAGCACGCCGGCTCACTTCCCCCCATCTGCGTGTCTTGCGTTTGATCAGTGCCGCTGCTGCACCGATTACTATGTCCAGCAAAACATCCGAATAATCAAAAACTGGTAGGAGATTTTGTGCTGTGTTCTGCCGAATGTTCAGCAGTTCTTCTCTGGTAAAACTGATCGTGTTTGAGAAACAAAAAACAGGAAAAACTAACAAAAACACTACAACAACTGGAATAGAGAAGCACCATGGCTGCCGTGAACGGCGCCATCTTGGATCAAGTCCAGTCTTGGATGATTCCTTCATCCCGAGTCACTCCAGACCCTTTAGATTCACAGCTCCATGTTGGTGCTTCTTCTCTTCAGTTCACCTCACTCATTTCCTACAGGGTTCAGGTCAGAGAACTGGAATGGCCATAGCAGAAGTTTGGTTTTGTGCTCAGTGACCCATTTTTGTGTTGTTTTTGAGGTTTGTGTTTGGATTATTGTACGGTTGGAAGATCCAAACATGGCCCATTATAAGATTTCTAACAGAATCAGTCACTTATTGATTTTTTATCTGTTGGTATTTGATAGAATCAGTGATGCCATGTGTCTAAACAAGATGTCCAGGACCTCCAGCAGAAATATAGGCCCACAACATCAAAAATACAGCAGTATATTTCATTGTACACATGGGGTAGTTTTTATCCCTGTGTTCACCAAACCCATCTTGAGTGTTTGCTGCTAAAAAGATCATTTTTTAGTTTCATCTGACCATAGAAGCCAGTCCCATTTGAAGTTACAGTCATGTCTGATAACTGAATATGCTGGAGATTGTTTTTGGATGAGTGAGGAGAATTTTCTTGAAACCCTCCCAAACAACACGTGGTGATGTAGGTGCTGTTTGACAATTTTCAGTTTTCTGACCCTGAGACTCAACTATTTTCTGCAATTCTCCAGCTGTGTTCCTTGGAGAGTCTTTAGCCACTCAAACTCTCCTCCTCCCCATGCATTAGGACCATATAGACACACGTCCTCTTCCAGGCAGATTTGTAACATTTTCTGTTGATTCTGAAATTCTTAATTATTGCCCTGATGGCGGAAATGGGAATTTTTCACTGCTCTAGCTCTTTTCTTAAAGCCACTTCACTAATTTGTGAAGCTCAATTATCTGTTGCTGCACATCAGAAATATATTCTTTGGTTTTTCTAATTGTGATGGATGATTAAGGGAATTTGGCCTTTCCTATTTATATTTCTGTGAAACAGGAAGCCATGGCTGGATAATTTCATGTTCATAATCACCCTGGAGTGCTCAAAATTGTAAATATGAATGGGAATATACTTCAGAGATATTTTACTCATAAGAATTTTTAGGGGTACCAATAATTGTGTCCAACGTGTATTTGAGAAAAAAACATTTCTTTCATAATGAGATTTTCCCCCTTTTTCAATTGTTTTAGTTCAATGAAATGTTAGATTTTTGTGATTTTTTTTTAATAAAAGATCAAAAGGATTAATAATGCAGGTTTATTTTCAGAGCCTTCTTTGATCATATTTACCAATAATTCTGACCACGTGTGTGTATATAGCAAGGGACGTACTATATATGAACTGACCATTGTTTTTTTTTCCTATTTATTAGAAATCGGGACTTTAAAGCTCTCTAAAGTGTAATAATGTGTCATATCTCAAAAATGCAGCAGTAAAAAGGTTTCATATGAGGTGTGCATTTATTATGGGATGTCCCATATAAGAACTGACCATTGTTTTTTTTCTACTTATTAGAAATGGGGCCTTTATAGGCCTCTGAAGTAGGATAATGTCCCACATCTCAAAAATGCTGCAGTAAAATGCTTTCATATGAGGTGTGCATATAGTATGGGACGTCCCATAAACAAACTGATTATTTGTTTTCTCTACTTATTAGAAACAGTGTCTTTATAGCCCTCTAAAATGTAATAATGTGTCACATCTCAAAAATGCTCCATGGTCCAGGTCCTCCACTGTTTCACGGCCTGTCACTGCTCCATGGCTCGGGCCCACCACTGCTTCTTGGTTCAAGCCTGCCTCTGCTCCATGATCAGGATCAGAATCAGAATCAGAATGAGCTTTATTGCTAGGTATGTTTACACATACGTGGAATTTGTTTTCATGACAGAAGCTACCGCAACGCAACAGAATGACAGTGACAGAACAAAAAACACAGATAATAAAAAGAATTAAAAAGAACAAGTAAATAAGTAATAACAATATACAAATATACAAAAAAGAAACTACGAGAACATCTTCAGGAGAGCTATGAATTGGCTGCTGAAAATTCCCAAAAAATGAGTGAAAAGAACAAGGCGAGGTTTGAGCTAAAAGTCAGAGCTGCTGAACTGATGCCTGGTGACAGGGTCTTAGTGAGAAATTTGAGTGTGAGGGGTAAGCACAAACTTGCCGACAGATGGGAGAAGATGGTCCACACTGTGGTCAAGAGAATTTCGAATGGTCCTGTTTATGTGGTAAAGCCGGAAAAGAGTAATGGTCCCCATCGTACCCTTCACAGGGATCTCTTATTGCCCTGTGGGTTCTTGCCTGCGAGTCCAGAAAACCAGATGCCTGGAACAAATTTAACTGCGAACAGGAAACGTAAGATGAGGACAAGGGCTAATACTGAAGTGCGAGAGGGTGTTGAATGTGAGGAACAGTCTAGTGATGAAGAGGGTGGTTACTTTCAAATACCTATTCCTGAAATAGTCACAAAGAGTCCCTTCATTAAACAAGTGGATGATGGAATGTTCCTGCGAAATCATCAGACCAGTTGAACCCTCATGCAGTCGAGTTTGCTCCACGTACTTCAACTATGCCCAGATCAGAGCCTGTTCAGCCTGTGACTGAGCCCACAAGAGAAGCATCTGAGATTTTTACTGGCGGTGCACCAGTTTTTCCTGCCACAGAATCCATTGGGATTGAAAATGCCCCTGATTATATAGCCATTGAAATTCCAGAAGAGATTGTACCAGCTGCAGGGTCAGAATCCCTAGAATTGTCCCACAGTTCAGTTGATGCTGAATCCGTACCCCTCGGATGTTCATGTCGAGAAAGATGGCCTCCAAAAACATTAGAATATGAGGAAATAGGGAAGCCCATATTACTTGCTCTTACATAATTTTTTGATTCCCTGGGAAACATTCTCGTTGCCAGTCTTGTTAACACGCATGCAGGGACTCATGCGGTTTAGAGGGGGAGAGTGTAACCCTTGACACTTTTAGTATGTTTCAAGACATTACTGCTTTAATTTGGTATTGCCCCTTTAAGGGTGGGGTAGCGCGTGCATGGAGAGAGTGCACGGCAATAGCGGATTAAGTGAATGTGACAACAGATGATGCACAGCATGTAAGAGTCTTATTTCCTCGATAAAGATTAAGTATTTTTGTTGTGAAGAATTTTCTTTGAGTACATGCTTTATTGTTACATACACAAGCTGAGAGAGTTGCCGAAGTTGAAGAAATACTTCTCGTTCCCTTCTGTGGTTCTTTGTTTTCCAAGACACTCTGGTGAGTCGATTCTGCTTGTATATAATGATGTTTTATTAACAAAGTTCGGGAGGAGCACGTTCAGATAATTAACCTAATTAGCACAAGAGGAGCACAATCAGTAATCAACCCAGTTAACAAGATAAGAGGTGTGTATATATACACAGCAGACTTACCTCTGTTCCTTGATAGTTTTCCAGCATCCCTCCGCCACCCCTTCTCCGCACTTACAACTATTCCTGTCCTAAACCTATGGGGGGTATTCAGGGTTCGGGCCAAAGTTCCGAGCTCGAAGCCCTCCCCTCGGACAGCACGCCAAATACGCATAAACTTTATTCTATTTATTATATGTAAGTGTGAACTAATGAATTTATTTTGTTGTCATTGTAGTACTATCTGAAAAAAATACCAGTCAGAGTGTGATTGTATTAAAGGAAATTAAGTTAAATTAGTGCGTAACTGTGATGTAAAGTTGATAAGAGCGCAGTTATATGGTGCTAGCTTTGCTAATCATGGTGAGCATGTGGTGTCAGATGCACCATATGAATCGTATTTTTTCCCACGTTTAAGTGGAACTGTTAGCAATCAAGATGTAATTAATTTTGTTTATTTAATATATGTATTTTGATTTGTGTTTTGTCACAATGAGTGGAAAAAAAGAGCTTAAATCAGATTGATTTCCCAAACTTTATTTTGTATTATAAAAAGGGATAAAACATGCATACAAAATACATTTGATTTCTCTCATTAGGAATGGTTTAAGTGTTCTGATGAAGTTGTTGTTATTAATTTGAGATGTACACTTGTTTCAGACTGTTTTTTTTCCCCTTGACCTATTCGTTGGATGATGACACTGGGACTTGAATTCTCTGAGTAGTTCCTTCAGGAGTGAGTTCCTTTCAAACAGACGTCTATCAGCTCTTCATCTTGTCATCATCTATCATCGTCTATCAACTCTTCAGTTCTTCATTCATACATCTTTGATAAACTGAATGCCATTCCTAAGGGAGCGGTAGGACTGAGACATTTCTTTTACACACACATCAAAGGAACTGCCCCCCAAAGAACTGAGTGTTTTTCAACGTTTGGACTTTCCATTTATTTTGGGCCACAGTTGTGCTGAATCATTGTTGGGGATTGTGTTATCGTATACTGTTGTTTTCATGTGCTGGGAAACAAAAGCATTCAAAATAATTGCTTCAAATACACTTTCCTGGTTAGCTTTACGTTGTGGGTGGTGTTACATTATTTAATTCCTCCCTAAATTCTGATATAAAAAAATAAAAAAATAATTTAACATCTTTGTGGTTGACCTACAGGAAACAAACCAAGCTCCTTAGATGAACCTAGACAACTAGAATTAGATCATACAGCCCTGACATAAACGTAAACATTTTATCCAAAGCGATTTACATTGCATTCAAGTTACAGTTACATTTTATCAGCTCTTGCTTTTCTTGGGAATCGAACCCATGATCTTGGCATTGCTAGCACCATGCTCTACCATTTGAGCTACAGGAAAGCCTGTGAATTCACACTAAAAACGTTTTTACATTTATGCAGAGATTTATAGGTAACTACAGTGACTATATATAATTTAAGGATGACCTAAAATGGTCCTTAATTGCCTGTAAAATCTTATTTACATGAGGAGGAAAAATTAATCTGACTGGTAGCTAAACTCAATGAATTTGATTAAAATCATGTTAATTTAGTCCATATTAGTGCTTTGTCACTTTAATCGAGCAGGAGCAGCATTGTGAAACTAGACTTTGAGTTAAAACACCCGCTGCACTGCTGCTAATGCGATGCTCATGCTTTGATCTGATGCGCTGCTCATGCTTCAATGTGAACAACCTCATTTCCTAGCATGCGCAGTGAAAAATTATGCGCTGCTGACACATGTTGTGCTGTGAATCAGGCTCAGCTTGAACTGAAACACCAGTCATGTTTCCCATCAAGACAAACCAGCACAGACTGCATGACTCATGGACTGTGTTATTCTGTGTGCGATGTGTGATCGTATGTTGCATGCGTGTTATTAGATGCTTCTGCAGCTCCTGTCTGATGAATGAGGTAGCGAAGGCATGCCAGCTTCGCTCGAGTCCGACTCAGTCATACTCAACAGTGCCTCCATCTGCTTCTCAAGCTGGCTGCTCTTGTCTGCTTCATCGTCCACTCCCTCTTTGAACTGCAGGTAGGGCAACAGATACCGTTCACACACGTATAGAAGTCCTGAGTGGGAAGCGGCACAGGGGCGGGGTTTAGAATCATGCTGTAGTCCATGCCCGGGACAGACATGAGCTCCGGGTGGGCGGGGCCAGAATCTGGAGGGGGCGTGTCTGTGTCAGTAAGGCGCAGGAGTGCAGCTGGTCTGAACAGACTGATGTCCATTGTGGCAGGTGACGTACTGCGTGATCGACGCAATTGGAGTGATTGGCGTGATCGGCACATCCTCCTGTATACTGCCAGACTGGACAATGCTGGGCGTCGCAGCCGGACTCGTGTCCACGCTCACCTGGTACCACGTCTCCGTGCAGAGCTGCGGCGACTTATAGCCATGAAAACTGGAGAAATGCCGATTGATCTCGTCAATCTTCCCCTTTTGTTGGGACAAAAAAGAACAGAGAGAAGCTTCAAATTAAGTTCCTCAAGTGGTTCCAAATAAATCATTCAACATTTTTGTGCTAGTTGCCGTGACGTTGCTATGCAGTCGCTAAGCTATTTTCTGATCTGAGCTGTTTGGCTGATCTAAACACTACTAATAACTCACACAATGTAACTCAGAGCTGGTGTGCGAGGTGTGACGGGACACTCGGACCTTCAGCAGAACGGGTTCAAGCCCTGGGATGCGCGGTTTGGGAATCACTGGCAGGAGGAATGATTTAATCCTGCTGGATGAACACAAGCAGTGAAAAACATCCATGAGACAATGATACAATAACACACAGACACATTAGCCTAACGAGGACCTTCCATAGACTTGTACCGTTTTTATAAACAGCACACTGACCCTTACTGTTTTTTTGCTATGTAAAAATCTTTATTTATAGCACATCCCAGTAGAGTATTTTCAGTATTTTTATTCTCTACCTCTCATAGAAACCTTTTTGCATATTAACATTTTCAGATAAAAAGGATTTATCATATTTATTAATACATTTTCCCACAGTGTAGGAGGAGGTCTCAGGTTTTTTATTGTATCCTACATTTGGTCAGTTAAATCAGTTTCCAAAAGTTGGAAAAATAGATCATATTTAAATATAAATAATTTTTTCTTCTTTAGTAAAGACTAGTGTCTATTTTTTTATGTATTATCATTTTCCTTACATATTGGGTTTTTGTAAACTACTAGGGTTTTTTAAAATATTTTGATACATGTTTATGTACCTTTTGTTACTCAAATCTAAGCGTAGTAACACATTCATGACTCTAGGTGTCTGAACTTAACATCTGATCAAGACTCTAGATCCATGTTCTCATGTAAGCTAATGATGCAGATCTACAGATCGACATGAATTACATCTGTTCCAATTCAGCCACAAGGCTGAATTACAGCCTTGTGGGATGTTCCCCAAACTGATGACGAGGAAGACCATGATGGCTATGCTGCTCACAAGGTTCAAGGCCAACATCCGATCTGAGAGACAGACAAGACACTTTAGAGCCGTGACAGATGGGTTGATACATACGCAAGTGTGTGTGAGAGATAGTACCGGACAGAGCTCTGCCGTTGATGGTGATGATGATGGACTCGCTCCATGTGCTCCAGAGTTTGTTGCTGGTGGAGCGGCAGCGCACACTGAACTCATACGATCCCACCGGCAGATTAAAAAAAACTCCACATGGGGCTCGCGCAAATGCTCCATTACCTTCAGACAAACAGACGACAAAATGTTTGTCAACATTCCTGTCTGTTCTACAGTTATCATACAAATCGAGACATGATAAACAGACTCTCTGTGTCTGTACCCTCCAGCTGTCTGCCTGAGCGAGGTTTCTGTAGCGCAGCTCGTAGAGCATGATCAATCCCTCATGTACTTGAGGCTCAATCGGATGCAACCAGGACACCCAAAATGCTGTGGCCAACTTCATCCTAAATCAATGTATACAAGATATCTCAATATCTTCTACAAATTAAACTGTATGTGTGCACGATTGAACAAGAAAATCAACCTGAGTGCAGGTCTGAGCCGAGCTCAGTGGATGAAGCTAGAGAACCTCAGGAGAAATTACAGTCAGAAGAGTTGATGTTAGCTTCACAATATTCTGACATTTTAGAGCATGTGTAATATTTAGTATAATTTTTTGTTGTTTTGGTAGCATCACCTATATCGACCACGTCCAGGCAGTTTTTCTGAGAGGTGATGGGCCCTGTGTGTGTGTGTGCGGTCACGTTCATGCAGTACATCTCCCAGACCTGAGTGTGTTTGGCGTCAAAGAAGCAGCTGTTGATGCCGCCGCCGCTCACGTAATTGGGACACTCCCGAGGAGCACGCTCACTGCGGGGCAACATGACATCTATTCACTATTCACAGCGCTCTCACAGGGATCATTTCATCATCTAATCACCAGCAGTATTTACACTCTATATAACAAACACTAATCTGGTGAGAATGATGATAAATCAAAGCGATTGAATATTAAACAGATGCATTAAAGCCATGCTGTAAAGTGCGTTTGGTTCATGTCTCACCCCATGGTGTACAGTAGCGTGTAGGTGACATTGTCCTGATTAGCGATTGGATGCCACCAGCAGGTGAAGATCTCCATGTTGGGTGAGCGGCAGTGGTAAATGTATGGCATTTTGCCATCTGCAATGTAAAAAAACAAAGACTGAAAATTTCAGAGAAGAAGCCGATTGCATCGTAGCAGTGACAAATTACATGAAGCAACTACAGTTGGAGTCAGAATGAACACCGAACTTCCTAAACTCAAACCTTTTTTTTTTTTTTTTTTAGTCAAGGCACATTCAACTATAATTATATCTACATTAACATTCACAGGAATTCATGATAATGTTACGTTTATTATTAGTGCGCACTGCAGTTTTGACCACTGTCGCTTTAAATGTTTGTGCTATTTAAAGTCAGGTGGATTCTGAATGGCTGTCAGTGTTTTTAATTGTTCATCAGTTTTAGTCGACTAAAAGTCTCAACATTTTAGTCTAGTTTTAGTCAATGAAAACTTGACATTTTATCTATGACTATTATTAATTAACCGTACAGCAGTATTAATTTTGGCAGCCATTTTTTATTTTTTGAAATTTTCGTATGCATTTTTTCGTATTCGTTATCCTAAAAATTTGCCACGCACACTGATTCTAATACGGATTAATTAATCAATCACGGAAAAATTCACAAAACCGTACTAAATGGCGTCTTCAAGCAGTGAGGATGATTTTGTCGTCCTCTCTCTTCTTAAAGAGAGAAAAAGAAAAGGAAATATTGTGTCCATCCAATCCTGAGTTAGACAGGAAAGAGAGTTCCCCCTCCTTATTAAAGGGTTACTCCACCTCAAAATGAAAATTGTCATTAATCACGTACCCCCATGTCATTCCAAACCCGTAAAAGCTTCATTCGTCTTCGGAACATAATTTAAGATATTTTAGATGAAAACAGGGAGGCTTGTGACTGTTCCATTGACTGCCAAGTAAATTACACTGTCAAGGCACAGAAAAGTATAAAAAAACATCGTCAGGATACTCCATCTGCCATCAGTGGTTCAATCGTAATGTTATGAAGCTACGAGAATACTTTTTGTATGCAAAAATAACGACTTTATTCAACAATTCGTCTCCTCTACATCAGCGTAGCCCCGTTTTGGACAATATCCGCTGAACGCAAACTGCGTACGCTGTTCTGTCAGCCGCATACCGGATATGCGGTTTTCGTTCAAATAAAAGCGTAAACAAATGTAGAAGATGTATCCGTGTGGTGCGGCTGATACAGAACAGCGTACGCATTTTGACAAATTGTTGAATAAAGTTGTTATTTTTGTTTTTTCTGCATACTAAAAGTATTCTCGTAGCTTCATAATGTTACGGTTGAACCACTGATGGCAGATGGACTATTCTGATGATGTGTTGCATACTTTTCTGGACCTTGACAGTGTTAATTGTTTGGCAGTCAATGGGACAGTCACAAGCCTCCTGGTTTTAATCCAAAATATCTTAAATTATGTTCCGAAGACGAATGAAGCTTTTACGGGTTTGGAACAACATGGGGGTAAGTGATTAATGACAAAATTTAAATTTTGGGGTGGAGTAACCCTTTAAGGAGCAGCAGGATTATCACGAGCGATTCAAAGTTTATTTCAGGATGTCAGTGGCTCAGTTTGATGCTTTGCTAGCGATACTAGAGCCAGAAATTAAAAAGATGACTTTACAGTGCTTTGTGCTGCGAGACGAAGTGGGTGAACTTGACAATCGCCATTCTGGATTTTGGCGTTCGCTTGTACGCTGGCTTTGAATTGTCAAAACACCTCTCAAAATGCATGCTACGGATGCGAAAAACACAAAAAAACAAAATCAATACAATTTTTTTTATGACGGACAAAAGTTTCGGAGGCAGTGTAACTAGCTAGTCACAACTGTTTCCTGAACACAGTCGCATCTGCGTTGTTTGAACCACATTAGTTCAACAATATAGGGCCATTGTTAATGACGTCACACGCATGTGGTGGAATAATAACTTCTGCTATTTAACTGATTAGAGATCTCTGAGATGCTGCTGTATTGGACATTGCACCTGATGACTAATTTATTATTTATTGTTCCCTGTCATTCTGCTTTATTTGATGCTTGATTCATTGCCGGTTCCCGCTTACGTCATACTCTGGGCTTCCCTTAGCCATTTATGCACATGTGCACTCTTCAAAAATGGCGCTAAAATGAGGATCCGCTAAAATACATAGATCAAAATGCATTGATATTTAGATAGAATGGAATTTATAGATTGTACTAGGCCTGTCACGATAACAACATTTTGTTGTGCGATATATTGCCCCGGAAATAATTCCGATAAGCGATATTATTGTCATTTTAAAGACCATTTTATGCCACTGAATATATAATCATAATGTAACAGCATAATAATGCAAGAATGCTACACACTTCCAAATGACAACAAACTTTTAATTTTTAAGAATATTTAGATCGTGGAAATTAAGTATCAAAATATTAGATACCTTAAAAAACTTGAATAAATAGTAAATAAACATTTTCTAACAAAAAGTGCAAAGTAACAAGTAGAAAAAAAGAAAAATGCACAAAGAACTTGTATGGAGATTTTTCCATCTACAGATTTTCCCCTGACTTTCTTTTCTCTGTAAATTAAGGGTGCACACTATTGCTGAAAAACACAATCACTACTTAGCAGTCAGATGTCCGTATGTCCGTATATGTTGAAGCATTTTTTAAATTTGAACCAGAAACTCATGACTACACCACGTTATGTACAAGAAGCTGCGAAAGACACAGGCACAAGTGGAATGTACAAAACATGGTGACATTAATTTTTAAGTAAATATAATGGGCGATATATTGCGTCACCAAAAATTATTGAGGTCATGTACATATATTGCGCGATAAGTCGATATATTGATTATTGCGACAGGCCTAGATTGTACTGCATGTTAGCTTGCTTATTGTGTCCAAGAGCATAATTTATTTAAAGGTGCACTGTGTAATATTTAGGATGATCTATAGACAGAAATGCAATATAATATACATAACTACGTTTTCAGAGGAGTATAAAGACCTTACTTAATGAACTGTTATGTTTTTATTACCTTAGAATGAGCGATTTATAACTAGATATACCGTGGGTCCCCTCACATGGAAGTCGCCATCATGTTTCTACAGTAGCCCTTAACGGACAAACTGCTCTACAGAACGCGTATCGTCACTATGTTGTTCTCACGAAAAAACACTGACACAATGATGAACAAGTAACAGTAATATTTGCAATGACATTGTTTATTGAATAATTAAGTAAATATAATTCCTTAATTTACCTTTGTAAAGAAACCTCATTGCTCTCTGCGGTCTCAGACGACGGCATCTTAGCCCTGTATCGGCCACCGTAGCTTCTCTAAAGGGAGGGGTGAGCGGGGGACTGAGCCGTTGGTTGCAATTCGCAAACTCAACCGCTAGATGCCGCTAAAAACTACACACTGCTCCTTTAAGCCAGGGGTGTCAAACTCAATTCCAGGAGGGCCGCAGCCCTGCCGAGTTTAGTTCCAACCCTAATTAAACACCTGATCCAACTAATCAAGTTCTTCAGGCTCAATTGAAAACTACATAGTTTGTGTGTTGGAGCAGGGTTGGAACTAAACTCTGCAGGGCTGCGGCCCTCCAGGAATTGAGTTTGACACTCCTGATTTAAGCCCATATGTCTTACTAACAAGAAACTATGCCTCTAACCCCAGGTCGGTTTTGGGAAACACCGAATCATTGAACCATGTTGGTAACGACAGAACTTGTGACCATAGTTGGCTAACGATGCTTTTGGGAAACGCACCCCAGAATGCTGCCGAAACAACTCATGTGTTGACGTAGATGTTGTCTATGATATATACAGCTCTTTGGGTTGATGTGGTAATTTCTTACCGCAACATCAAGCTTGAATATAATAAAACATTATGAAGAGGAACATCTTATTGTGGTCAATTACAGTTTTTTTTTTTTACAACAGCTAGGGCACATTTCTTAATACTTAGGTCACTTATTCACAACAGCAGTCTATGTGAGCTAAACTGTGAATCATTACTTTGGCACAAAATACATCCCTTGAATGACTACAGCTTTGAAATGACATCAATTCTATTCTCACTCAGACACAAACAATGCCAAAATTCTATGTACCTACAGGCCAGTTAGCACGTTTACATACTCTTTACAAAACAGTTAAACTTAAAGGGATAGTTCACCCAAAAATGAAAATTCTGTCATCATTTACTCACCCTCAAGTAGTTCCAAACCTGTATACATTTCTTTGTTCTGCTGAACACAAAGGAAGATATTTTGAAGAAAGTTTGTAACCAGGCTGTTCTGGGGTGAACTATCCCTTTAATAAAGGCCTTTTGAAGCGAAGCGATACGTTGGTGTAAGAAACAGGTCCAGCGGATGACATAAAAACGAGGACTTGTAAAGAAAAATGATGTGGATTTCGATATAAGCCAAGAGGAGACTGGTTTTCTTTGCTCCTGTAAGCAAAACTCTGTTCTTGTAAAACAAAACAACCGGAGCTTACGCTACGTCTACGTCATCCACTGGAATGCCACTCTCTTGTGAACATGCGCACGAGAAATTACGGGTCATAAAGTTTTAAATATGGATATTTTTCTTACAAAAATGCATCAATTCGGAGCTGTGTGGATCACTTTTTATAATGGATGGATGCACTTTATTGGATTTCTATTGGACTATTGAATATCAACAGCCATTCATTGCCATTATAAAGAGCCATGACATTTTTGAATATAACTCTGATTGGATTCATATGAAAGAAGAAAGTCATATACACCTAGGATGCCTTGAGGGTGAGTAAATCATGTGGTAATTTTCATTTTTGGGTGAACCATCCCTTTAAGTTCAAAACCAAGCAAAACTGAATATGACAGCAATTTTGCTACATTTCTACAGTAATACCATATTGACATATTGTATATTATAAATCATATTAAAATACTATCAAAAGAGTTAGATTTAGCTGAAAAATTACACAGGTATTAGTCTATGGATTATATTACCATCTGTACAAAAGAGACATATTAGGAATAATTTTGTTCTGTAATTTAAACATGGAGTACAGTATGTAACATACATCTGTGAATTATAAACCGAAGCAAGTCTCATTCTTGTTTTGTAAAGGAATTTTTACAAAACCAAACACTGTATAATGCGTTTTTTTAGGTTGTTGTTTTCTGATTGGGAAAGCCTTTGCTACTTTTATAGAAGGAGCTGATTTAAAACTTTATGAAGTGTTTTGGTAGTTTTATTCCATTTTGAATGTGAAATTAACTGCTGTGCCAAGCTGAAAGTTGTTTAGGAGAACTGTGTAAAGAGTTTTGAAAAAGTGAGGCATTGAGAAATGTGTCTTAGCAATTGTAAAAAAACTCATGACAATAAAAAAAAAAAAAGATATTTGAATGAATGAATGATGCATTTATATAGCGCTTTTATTGTGTATTGTCATACACCCAAAGCGCTTTACAATCATGTGGGGGTCACTCCTCAACCACCACCAGTGTGCAGCATCCACTTGGATGATGCGACGGCAGCCACAGGACAACGGCACCAGTGCGCTCACCACACACCAGC
The DNA here is from genome assembly GCA_027422415.1 of Schizothorax lantsangensis. Lineage (NCBI taxonomy): Eukaryota > Metazoa > Chordata > Actinopteri > Cypriniformes > Cyprinidae > Schizothorax > Schizothorax lantsangensis. The sequence goes on from JAPDDO010000072.1 coordinate 21,086, forward strand.
TACAGGTGGAGAGGAGAGAGAGATAGAGCCAATCAAGTGGATGGGGATTATTAGGAGACCATGATTAACAAGGGCCAGTGGAGGGAATTTGGCCAGGACACCGGGGTTACACCCTTACTCTTTACGAGAAGTGCCATGGGATTTTTAGTGACCACAGAGAGTCAGGACCTCGGTTTAATGTCTCATCCGAAAGACAGTGCTTTTTACAGTATAGTGTCCCCGTCACTATACTGGGGCGTTAGGACCCACACAGACCACAGGGTGAGCACCCCCTGCTGGCCTCACCAACACCTCTTCCAACAGCAACCTAGTTTTCTCAGGAGGTCTCCCATCCAGGTACTGACCAGGCTCAACGCTGCTTAGCTTCAGTGGGCAACCAGTCTTGGGCTGCAGGGTGATATGGCTGTGGTTTAAATATTTGTGTTCTTGTCTTCTGATTGGTCAATCCAGTGATCTAATAACAGCACCCATACACACTAGTGACTGTAGTGCCAGTCACTCATCAGCGTGACACACACTACACAGCATGCTCGACTTCATTTTACTGGATGCCGATAGTGGGTGGAGCAGAGCTGAATGTGAGCTTGATTGACAGTCACATTAAAGTATCCTGCCTGAACATGCAACTTTTTTTACACTACTATTTTCACTTGATTCAAACAGCTATACTGAATTTAATGTGCTATTTAGATCAAACATGTGCTCATCAACTCATACTGACTCACTTATATAGCTACTAGTTTAGTTGCTGAGAGCAAAACATTAAACAAAATACTCCATTATGCAGGTTTCTCTCCTGTGCCTGCTAGCAGCTACACATTCCTACAAAACACAGACACAGAGAGAGCGTTGTGATCGAGTAATAAACACAGCAATGAGCAGCTAAAAACCACTTAGCAAAAGGTTCAGCAAAGTTTAAAGAGTTCATACAGGATCATCTGAGAAGCTGTTACCGTCGATTTGAGATCTCAGATATACTCGCTGTCAGTTTTCACAATAAAAAGGGTTAATACAAAAACATTTAATACATGATGCAAAGACAACTGAGAATATAAATATGAATTCATGTCACCCTTTAGAACTCAGCAAGACTGAACATGAACACGGATGCGCACACACGCATTGTTTTTCTGTTTCTCTGCTCTTCCTCTCCGAGCATTTCACATGGCGAACACGTCTGAATCAGCCTGCAATTTCACAGCCAAACAAGCTCTTCATGTCACACAAGCAGCAGAAAAGCACAAACAACACCTGCAGAAATACCACGACATGTCTTCACCAGGACGCGCGAGTCAACCAGGTAACTGCGTTTGGCATCGAGCCACATTTCATCACACGGCCTTCAAACCCCCAGACGAATTTGAGCAAAACTGACAGTTAATTTGGTTGGTAAGACTTTAGAATAGGGAACACATTCACTACTCACAATCTCCTAATTAACTGCTTATTAATAGTTAGTAAGGTAGTTGTTAATTTAGATATGGCGTAGGTTTAAGGGATCTAGAATATGGACATGCAGAAGAAGGCATTAGTATGTGCTTTCTAAGTACTAATAAACAGAAAATATGCATGCTAGTTAATGGTGAGAGTTGGTCCTTAAAATAACGTGTTACCAAGGTTTGTGCCAAGACTCAATTCTGGTATCTGTTCAGATGCCAACTTAAACTGAAAACAATGTAGGAAACACTGAAGCGTGTCATTGCTGCATCTACACACAGAACAATGATTCACACATTTCCAAACACTCGGTCAGTCAGTCAGATAGCCCCACCCCAAACTCAGGTGATTGGTTGAGTCAGAAGTTGACATTGTATTATTTTTATACCGATATGAAAGCTGGATATTCACAATTCACAAACATATCATCCATAGGCAGCTTATAATCACCAGATCTATAATTGGATGAATGGATGCTGTTGGAACTCGCAACCCCTTTCTCCCGGTGTCCATCCTGGCTCAGTCGAGTCCGGTCCACTTGAAGCTAGAAACAAGGTTTTATTCAGGTTCTGATAACTGGTTATTTAATAATTAATTACTCTGTAACACAGTTCGTAGAAGGGGAAGAAGGAGGCGGGAACCGGCGAACATTTAAAGAAGTTTAATAATAAAAATAAACAAACACAAAAGTAAAGCGGCAGCCCCTCACGGACGACTGCCGCACACAAAACACAAATTAAAATCCAGGCCTGGTCCTCTCTAGTCTTGCACTGTCGTCACTCCTCCTTTTATCCTTCCGGAGCTCCTCCGTGGGGACTCGAGACCGGTGAGTGGTGCAGGTGTCGCTCATCATCATTAACTCCCCCGGCCTTGCTCCATTCCCACGGCTCTCGGCCCCGCCCCACTCGTCACATACTCAGAGACTGGATTTAAAAGTTTAACGAATCACCAATGCAATGGTTTCGGTTTATTTACAAACAATAACTCACAAGCAAATAACAAAAATAACAAGCGAATAGTCTTCACCACGGAATGCCGGCCTCGTATTTCCGTTTCATAAGCATTTTATAGCCTTGCATATCATTTAACAAAATCCTCCTATCAGTCTACACTCTGCTGCCTCTGCCCATGTTTTGCCTTTGTTGTGCAAACAGGAAACGTGGCTGTTGCTATGGCAGCTCCCTTGAGGCAGAGTCATAAGTTCAAACATAAAAAAATGACAACATCTCTAGATAAAAACCATGCCTATTGCTATTTTTAAACCATAAGAAAAGCATCTTACTTAACATATACGAAATATTGAATGCAGGTATCTAGACCACAACATCACACCCCTATCCACCTTTCACTTCACGGTTTTAGCTAGAAGCTCCATTTTGCAACCTGTTGCTAAATGCATCTCCTTGCCTTCAAATGTTATTTTACATAGCAAGCAAAATAACTACACAGTAACTTATAATTGTGCTCTTGTAATACACAGCACATATTCTTAACCTAACATTATGGCATTTATATCTCTGTAAAAGTTTGAAGTTCCATTACTCCTAAATCACCTGTTAACATTTGTAAATCAACAGAGAGATTATGCAAATCAATTATTTCTCTCATCAGCTTTGTTATTCTTTAATACACTGATTCCTGTTTGCTCACTAACTTCAAAATTGCTCTCATTTTAAAGAAGATCTTTTGGTCCTCCAGCTCCCTCCTGGGCTCGCTTGCGACGCTCCTTCTTCTCCTGCTTCTTGGCCTCCTTGTCTCGATCTCGCTGGAGTCCTTGAGTTATAAGATAAACACTTCATAAAGCCTGAGTAACCAGTTTTTGCTCCTTTAATGAAAGCTCTTGCTGGAACATCACAGATAACAGCAGTGACCTTAAAGAAGCACTGTCTAACCTAGATAACACATCCTTTGCTTAATCCTTGTAACTCACTGACAAGCTCTTTTAAATACTCAACCAAACTTTGAGCTTTTGTGGCTTTTTATTCACTGTGGCGTTGCCGCTCCACTGCTCTGTAACTCATCGGGAAAAGAAGAACGCTTTTCACTTTCAGTTTCTAAGACTACGCCTAGCCATGTTTTTAACTGCTCGTGTTTTCATATGCAGCTGGCAAATAAAATTAAACAATAATTACTTCTAAGACAACACATACATTTATTGTTGGGTTAACTAACTGGTTTTGTGTCGATCTCTCTTGAGTCACACACAAAAAAAAATGTGACTAAACACAACATGTGTCAGAATGCTATCAACAATACCATATTATAGTATAATAATCAAATAATAGCAGTGTGTGTGTGTAGAAACCCTTTAAGTCACACTGAGAGGATGTATTTTTACTTGTAAATCCCACTGTTTGCATTCAGATACTAGTATAAATGGTTTCTAATACTATAGTGTTTTTAAAACCATACTGTAGTAAAGTGTATTATACTCTATTTATTAATGAATGTTAGAGCATACTGTAGTATTAACTATAATGAACTAATAAACTGTAATAAATACTGTAGTTTTTTACTACAGTAAACTGTAATATACCCTATAGTTGTAGAAAACTTAGTACAGTATTGGGTAAAGTAATTTGTTATATTACAACAGCAACTATAGCCAGCCGGCACATGACCGACCTTCAACGTTGAAATATGGTTGAAATAATGACAGTTGTTGTTTCAACATTGAAACAACGTTGAAAAAATGTTTAGGGAAAGGGAAGTTGTGTGTGGCCAAGTATGGTGACCCATACTCAGAATTTGTCCTCTGCATTTAACCCATCCAAAGTGCACACTCACAGCAGTGAACACACACCCGGAGCAGTGAGCAGCCATGTTGCGGCGCAGTTGGGGGATCGGTGCCTTGCTCAAGGGTCTCACCTCAGTCGTGGTATTGAGGGTGGAGAGAGCGCTGGTTATTCACTCCCCCCACCGACAATCCCTGCTGGACCTGGGAATCGAACCTGCAACCTTCGTGTTACAAGTCCGACTCTCTAACCATTAGGCCATGGCTGCCCCTAATGCTAAATGGTTGAAAAAGGTTACCAAAAACACTTGTAAATCAATGTTGATATGTTTTTTACAAGAACTGTATGTTGAATCAACTTAATGTCTTCAACAGCATACAAAAGAAATTTCTGCCTTTTAAATTATTACTAAATTATTTAAGATCATTATTATTATTTTATTAGCATTTTACAATATTTGATCGTTAAACCTATTCTAAAATCTAAAGGTATATGTTAAAATATTATCATCATTAACAACAATAAAACTAAATACATTTAACTGCGTTTACCTTATTTCTTTGATCATGATTGGTTAATCTGGCTGTCATCCAGGAAACTGGCCAATGAAACTGTTCGCGCCTTTCTCAGTTTGAAAATATGACCGTTATTATCGTCTTTCTGAGTGAGGCGGCTGACTGACTCTGTGTGTGTGAGCTGCTGCTCGTTGAGATTGCTCGGTCGGTCCCGAATTATTTTATATTTGCCTGTTAACTTTTTATTTTGAGTGAATTTGAGTCGTGACATGTCAACGGAGAACAAAAACTAGAATGTGGACACAGGAAGGGTCAGGTGTGATCTGCGAGGTCCTGTAAACACACGGACAAAATCAGGTAAGAAAATCGCTATCTTACCTTTCAAAAATAGTAAAGTAACTTATAATGTTACCAGAGTTTACAAATGGGTAAATGACATGTAACGTTAACCTGCAGAAGATAAATACCTGTCTGTGTGTATTTTTGTATTGCTTTATCACAGATGCTAATGTTGTTGTGTGCTGCTAGTAAGTTGTGTTATGTTAATGTCTGTCTTAGAGATTTTTCACATGTTTCTGATGTGAATGCCATGCATTGTGTTATATTTTTAATCGTATAATAGTCTCAAAGATAACATACTCTGTTCATGTTTTCTAAATATCATATAATCGCAAATTTAAACGAATTAAGATTGTTTAAAGCAGTGATTCTCAAAGTGTGGTATGAGTACCACTAGTGCTACTCAGGCTCCCTCTAGTGGTACGCAGAGGAATCACTACATTAAATATAAATTAATGTTAATACATTTTAATTTAATCTTTATTTGAGTAAAGGTTTTTTTTTTACATTTAAGTATAGTACAGTTTTTATTTAACTTTTGGTACAACACATTTTAATTTAAGCATTATGTAAGTTTTGTATTTACCTGTATGTAAGCACCGTGCAGTGTTAATGTTCAAACTGTATTTACAATGTTAAAGTGGCTGACAACAATAAATATTCTTATTAGGAACAAAACTGCCTCGTTTTGAACTGTGCAGAATAGCTGAATAGTTGGGCCTACTACGCTACTGTATTTTAATGTTGGTCATTATGGTGGTACTTGGAGAGACAGATATTTTCTGAGGTGGTACTTGATATAAAAAGTTGGAGAACCACTGTTTTAAAGGAATGGTATAAAACGAAAAACTGCTTTTTAAGAACTTTTCAGTGAACCATTTCTTCTTTCCCCTTGTAGAGTCATCAAGGATCCAGCTGTTTATTGGCAATTTGGTAAGGAATTGTTCATCTGCTTCATTGCACTGTCACTTCTGGTAGAGATTCATTCACCTTTTGTGAAAGGTTTTGATTTTACTTAGTTTAATAAAAATTTACTTGATTTGATTTTACTTGTTTTACTAAATACACTGTATAGTTAGGATTCTGATTAAAACAGTGTAACTGGGGGCTCTGAAAAAACTGCTTGTGAATAATTTAATATTGCAAACTTTCATCTGAATACATTAAATAGGTGTTTAATGAATAGTGCACTTTGTTTCCAACCCCACTGTTATTGAACTTAAAGTGAAAATATTGTATGTGATTTGTTTTGCATTCAGTTTTCAGTTACAGATATTTCACAATATCAAAGTTGATCTTTTATGAGTATTTATTTTTTGTGTTTTTGTTATTTATACATACAGGACAGTACAGAAAGTGCACAAGTGTGAGAGAGAGGAGGACACGGCATCAGAAAGGACCTAGAGCTGGGACTCTTTCAATGATCACCCAAAGCACAACCACGCTATATGCACAAGGCAGTTGTTCTAACATTTTATCAGAATTTGAAGAAACATTTCTACTTAAAATATTAAATGCATTTCATTCAAGGCAGCGTTTTTCCTGCGTAAAGAATTTCCTCTGGCTGTCGACAAAACTCAGACAGTCCGATCCTTTACCACCGACATGGTTTCTGTTGCAGGTTCCATTCTCAAACTGTTCAACACGTTCTCACTGCACAAATGTACAAATCTCTTGTAATGAGACACATTAGTAAAACATGTTTTCACAGAAACTATAGATTTCCACCAAAATAAAAGATCAACTGGTGTCAGTCAAAAGAAGTTCAAGGGTTTCTCTTGCAAGTGCAGCACAAAATATGCATGTTATGGTACAAACACTGAGTCTTTAAATGTTGTATTTGGATTTTACAGGTTTTTAACAATACATCCAAGCACAAGCACTGCAAGATAAAGTTTGGGATTATTTTCACATGTTTTATACTGTATGTTTTCCAAAATAAAACTGCTGTTTTACCATTTTCAGTGTGTGGTAGTTTATTGAAGTTGATTGTAAAGCCATTGCTGCCAGTCATTTGATTTTTAAGCTTTATGTATGTGTACAGTGTTGATCTAAATGCAAACTAGGTTCTAATTGAACGTACAGTTGTGTATTCATTAATGTTGAAAGTACGACGGTGAAACAACGTCACAATATCAACGTTGATCCAATTTGCAAAATCGAAACATAATCCAATGTTGATTCAACCATGGTACCCGACGTTGATTCACCGGTGAATCAACATTGAAATGCCGGCTGGGTTGTCTAGAACATTACAAGCAAGGAGAGGAATAGATGTGAAAGAGAGAGATTTTGCTTTTATTTAAAAAAAATAGTTGGGAGGAATCTGTTAAAGAGTTTCAGAATTACACATTTATCAATACTTAAGTCACTTCTTCAAAACTCTTCACACAGTTCTCCTAACCATCTTTCAGCTTGACACAGCAGTTCATCTCACATTCAAACTGCACTAAAACACACTTTATCACTCATAACACAGCAACCCATAAACAGGGAGCATTATACAATGTTTTCTTTTGTAAAATTTCTTTACAAAACAAGAATAATGCTCTCTACTGTTCATAATTCACTGCAGTGTGTTACATGCTCCATGTTTACATTACAGTACAACATTATTCCTAAGTTTTCCTCCTTTGTAGAGAAGATAATGAAAGTGAAAGACTAACACTTGTGAAGATGTTCAGCTACATGCAACTGCTTTCATAGCATTTGATGATTTTACATTCAGAACATTTTTCTGTATGATATTACTGTAGAAATGTTGCAAATTTCTGTCTTATTGATTTTTGTTCTGTGCTAAGTTTTGAATAGTTTTGAAAACATTATGTAAACATATGCACATTGTCTTGTATAGTAAATAAAGTTTTGGTGGTGTTTGTGTCGAAGTGATAAAGGAATTCATGTAATTTGACAGATGTGGTCAATGAATGATAAAAATGATAGCCCACATAGACTCGCTGTGTGAAGAGTTTTGAAAAAGTGACCCAAGTATTGAGAAATATGTCCTTGCAATTGTAAAAAACTGTAAACCTAACAGACCACTCAGATCATTAGGATCGAGTCAGTTAGAAATACCAAGGGTTCACACAAAACAAGGGGAGTCTGCTTTTAGCTATTATGCCGCCCGCAGTTGGAACCAGCTTCCAGAAGAGATCAGATGTGCTGAAACATTATCCACATTTAAATCCAGTCTCAAAACTCATCTGTTTAGCTGTGCATTTGTTGAAAGCACTGTGCTACGTCCGAACTGACTGCATTGTATTTTATGTATAATCCTTTTCTATTTAACTGTTTTAAATTTCATTTTAAATCAATTTCTATATCATTTTAAAATTCCTTGTTTTATTATTTTTAATTCCTTGTTTTTATTGCTGTGAATGATTATTTCACTTCCTTTTATGTAAAGCGCTTTGTATGAAATGTGCTATATAAATAAACTTGCCTTGCCTAATATATACCATTTCTAAGGACATCAACAAGAACAACAGCTCTGACTCACTTTCTGTTACACAGCCTTAATTTCAGTCCCTTCTAAGAATCCAACAAAAGTTCACGTTTTGATAAGATATCCATGAAAGTCATTTAATGTTAGCTACAACTCAAGCTGCTTCTTGTGTTGTGTTGAAATAGTTTGAAACAAGCAGGTTCTAGAAATGGTCTCGTCACTTAGCCAGAACCCATCTGAGAACAAGGCTTCATCACGTTTGGTCTCACTGAAGACAAGCCTCACTTGTTTCAATCCTATTTGATTTATTCTATCTCCTCTCAGAGGGAAAAATAATATCAGGTCTGATCATTACAAGGGCTAGTAATAGTTACTTTTTATGAATATCATAAAAAGTGAGTTCTACATTGGATCCATTCATTCATGTGTTGTTTTTAAATTTAAAATGTAATAGGATATAAATGTATTTTTATATCAACGTTCTGTCATTTTTTACTTGAAAAAAAAAAACAAAAAAACAGTTCAGTCATTAAATCTCCAAGGTTGGAAAATGCATTTATATTGTTAGAGCAAATATGCTGATTCACCGATTTGCAAAGAAAACAGAAATCTCACAAAAACAAAAAGTAAAGTCGTGTAAAGAATGTATCTCCAGGAAGCGCGTGATTATGATGAGCGGAAGCGGAGCTGAGTGTCCCCACCGTGACTAACCCCTCCCCCTCCCCCTCCCCCACTCTACCGACTCACACCTGCTCCACACACCGCGAGGAGGAGGACACGTGATGGACGAGGGGAAAGTGAGTTTATTCATCACTCTCCTTATAATATTATGCTGTTCATGTAACTTAACTATTGTTTAGACATATATCGTAACATAAATAGTGACGTCATTTTATTTCTGTACGTTAGCGCTTTTCACAATCAGCATAAACTTAATGCAGCTTTGCAGAAACTATAGATTAATGTACCAAAATGACAATAATCTTAATAATATATCAATTAGGGCTGTAGATTCGTATGTCTTAAGATAATGTTTTTAGGCCACAGTTAGAATCACAAGGTTAACGTGCGTTTTAGCGTTAATCCACTTATAAACTTAATTTACTTTAAAATGTTGTCTTAATGCTATTTCTGAAGGACATATTTTCCCCACTTTTTTGAAAATAATATGTTAACCGATATGTTTAGTTGATGTTCAGTAACATTAATGTAAGATAGTCAGGTGTTGCAGCTGATTAGAGGCCTGCACGAGCAGAGCCATGTGGGGGGTCTGAGGCTGCATTCATGACTGTACCACAAAAAACACGACGATTATGTTTAAAATATGCAAGAGACAAGTTCAATAAATACAGAACAAGTTTTTTCTACTTCTGTAATGCAGTTTTCTAGACTAGAAAATGCCATTTTCTGTCAAATTGTTCTGAAAATATCTAGCCTTAATTCACAATATTAAATACTTCAGTATATTGACTAATTACACTATTCCCAGATAGCACATGTACGTCGCGGGGACGTCTGTGCAATGTGTGCGTTTGCATCTGGGAGACGTATTTTTAAGGGCGTTTGCTCATCTGGAATACGTCGCATAGACGTCCTTTCTCGACGTTCCATGGACATCTGGTGGACGTATTATAGACGTTAAATATTAGAATAAAATGGCTCTTTTGACGTTGAAGGTTGCAGACACCTGGTGTAAGCACACTGTATAAAGGTCCCAGATCACAAAAATCAGGCTTAAGATAACCATATAAAATTGGTAAATAAATACATACAAGCTAAGAGTTTATGCATGTATGACATATGAGTTTATGCATATTTACCCTCCCTTTCATTTAGTAGCCACAACTGAAAGGGAGATCGACTGCCTGCTGTTCGAAGACCATGATGATTCCAGGCATCCTGAAACATTTTCAGGTGATGCTGGATATGATGTAGGTAACATCTATTCAGGGAAAATAGATGAATCTCATTGTCTGGATCCAGTAGTCCCTCACACTCCACACGTGTGAAGACTGAATAGAAAAGGTCCAGGACATTCTCATACACATCTTTCCATAGTCATTTGATGCTGTGAGGTAAGCAAACATAAAATAGAAATTAAAAACTATTACATGCAAGAGTACCCCAAGGAAGCTATCTTTGCCAATACATTTGCTAAAATATTAAACATGTAATTGTAGTGAGGGTTGTGCCATGTTTGAAACGTCACCGTCATTAAATATATGGCCAATGAGGTATCGCTCTGCTATGGTATATAAACATGTTGTCTATGCCTCCTGGAGTACGTCATGGTCGAAGGCCCGCCCCCCTTTTCTTTCATTGCCGTGGAATACGGAGGTACGTGTTTTTAGCGGTGTAGCTTCACTGTTTGATCTCGGTGTTATTCAGTGTGATTTTTTTTTGCTTGTTTAGTGTGACGTTGGTCCATCGTGGCTGAGTGTGCATGTGGTGTGCTGCTTACTCCCAGGTGAGTTTTAATGCGGTGCGGCTGCGGTGCTGTGGGAAGTTTGATTTGACTACAGTTATGCGTTTCAGTGCGCTGTGCCTTCAGGGCTCCCACCTGTACATCATGGCAGCATAATAGCCAGGTCGGCGCACCAGCTGTTTTTATTGGTATTACCAACTAAAGGAGCTACTATATGACTGTGGTGCGTGTGGTTGTGAGTGTTACGTCATCTAAATATAGGGTGAGTAAATTGTTTACGTTCCCTTTCTTTGTAGGATTTTGCATGTCTTTTCTTAAATTGAGTTTGTAACAGATGTTTATGTTTAGGGTCCTCGTTGTATGCGTTGAGGCAGACTGAGTGTGAGCAGTCACCTTAACGCAGCTCTCTCTTCTACCCTCGCTCTTTGGGCCATGCTGCTGCTTTGGGTCATCGCATTCTTGTCCAACTACTTAAGTGGGCTTGATGTTCTGTTCTGTGTTTGTGTTGTATTAGGATAATTCTTTCTTTCTTTTGTTTATTTGTTGTTGTTTGGATTTTGCTGTTGCTGTCACTAATGCCTCAGTCTTGATTTTGACTGTCTTTGGAACAGTCTCTAATAATCAGTGTGATTACCGCTATGCGGTATTAGTGATCTTGGTCATTTTGAAGCCTTATGATCCGTGATCAGTACTGAATTAGTCATCTTTGTTATAGTGACCGTATAATTCATTTGTGTTTTCAATGTGTATTTTGTTAGATTTGGTTGCGTAATTGATTTTTGTGACTTTTTTTTTCTCTTTTGTATTTTGCAGGAGCTGAGTGTTTCTCAGAAGCGGGCTGGCTTTTTGGGTCAAATCAAATCAAATCACTTTTATTGTCACCAGTGATGGGAATAACGGCGTTATAAATAAACAGCGTTACTAACGGCATTATTGTTTTCAGTAACGAGTAATCAGACTAATTACTGTTTCCCCCGTTACAACGCTGTTACTGTTACTGACAATATAATGCGGCGTTACTATAATTTATTATAATATTATCATTTTATTTTTCAGTTCATCTGAATGGATGTGCAGTGTATCTGTATTTGACGTACCGTAAACTCTAGTGTGAAGCGCACGGCTCGCCGTAGCTGTGTCTCTCTCTCTCACACACACACACACACACACAGACACCGCGCGCAGAGAAATATACAGAGCGAGAGAGTCTTTCATAACATGCAGAATTGACGCGCTACATGTAAACGATATTCTTTGTTGTGTTTTCGTGTCAAAATAACGGAGTTCCTTTGGAATTCTTCAGCTTTTAAGAACTCCGCTAGTGGGCGGAGCTACTGCGCAAACGACAATCTCATTGGCCGGCGCTCACCTATTATCATCCCTGTTTGGATTTCAGCGAATCAATTCGAGCGAACCCATACAACGTGATTAATATTCATGAACCCAGCAGCTCATTAATCCTTAGTGCGTTTTATATTGTTATTAGTGGTATAATTCGTAGTAGTTTTGTTATTTTATCAATTCCCCCCCCCTTTTTTTATAGGAGCACTAAATGACAAATAATATCTTAAGCACCAGTCCTAAGTTCAGTCAACATGACAAATATGCATTCATACTTGGTTATTCTAATTACTGAAGTTCTGTCATCATATAATGCTAAATTATCATAATATCATATTATAATGATTGACTAACTGATGCTACGTGTCAGTAGATAAATAGTGTTGATTAATGTACAATGTTTTATAATAATAATTTATTCTATTTAATGTCCATTTCATTCATTTAACATATTTAATATGGGGGTATCCAAGTTATTTGACATTTGATTAAAAAAAAAAAAAAAAATTACGCAATAGTTACTTTCCCAGGTAATTAGTTACTTTTATAATGATGTAACTCAGTTACTATTTGTGAGAAGTAACTAGTAACTATAACTAATTACTTTTTTAAAGTAACATGCCCAACACTGATTGTCACATCATCACAGCACATGTGCTTGATGAGTGAAATTCTTGAAAGCGTGCTCCAGACAGTGCAGAAACAATTAACATATAGACAGTACCATTACATACTTACAGACTTATACAGATGACAATGTGCAATATACACATATATATACTCAGTACACACAGTGTACTGTTAGACATACTTACAGTTATCAATACACATTATACACCGTATATACACACACAGTAATATGCAAAGGTGCAGTAGATTATACATAAGCTGGATACACAAATGTCATGGATGTGCATTGGATGGTATCCAGTGGTAGCAGATAGATTGTTGTATTAGTGCAGTGTGTACGTGTAGTCCAGTTTGAACTGTGGAGTTAAAGTGCAGTGCGTGGCATATCGTAAAGTGGGAGTGTGCTGTAAGGTGTATTAGTTCTGGCTGTTCATTAGCCTGATAGCCTGAGGGAAAAAGCTATCCCTCAGTGCGGGATCGGATGCTGCGGAGACGTCTTCCTGAGGGCAGCAGAGAGAACAGTCTGTGGGATGGGTGGCTGGAGTCATTGATGATCCTCCGGGCTTTCCTTTTACACCGCCTGGTGTAGATATCTTGGAGGGAGGGAAGCTCACCTCCAACAATGTGGCGGGCAGTTCGCACGACCCTTTGCAGAGCTTTGCGGTTGCCAGCGGTGCTGTTTCCAAACCAGGCGGTGATGCAGCCGGTCAGGATGCTCTCCACAGTGCAGGTGTAGAATGATCTGAGGATGCTGGGGCTCATTCCAAACTTCCTCAGCCGTCTCAGGAAGAAGAGGCGCTGATGTGACTTCTTCAGCACTGCATCTGTGTGAGCGGACCATGTGGGATCCTCGGTGATGTGAACGCCGAGGAACTTAAAGCTGTTTACCCACTCCACAGGTGTCTTGTCGATGGAGATGGGTGTGTGTTCTCTGCTCTGTCTCCTGAAATCCACCACCAGCTCCTTGGTCTTGTTGATGTTGAGTGAGAGGTGGTTCTCCTGACACCATTTAGTCAGGGTACTCACCTCCGCTCTGTAGGCCGTCTCATCATTGTCAGTGATCAGGCCTATCACCGTTGTGTCGTCAGCGAATTTGACGGAGCTGTGTGTGGCTGTACAGTCATGTGTGTACAGGGAGTACAGGAGTGGGCTGAGAAAGCAGCCCTGTGGAGCACCAGTGTTGAGGGTCAGTGGAGATGAAGTGTTGTTGTCCATTCTGACCACCTGACTTCTGCCTGTCAGAAAGTCCAGGATCCAGCTGCACAGAGATCTGTTTAGTCTTAGAGTCTGGAGCTTCTCAACCAGTGTGGCAGGCATTATGGTATTGAATGCGGAGCTGTAGTCCACAAACAGCATTCTCACATAGGCGTTCTTGTTTTCCAGGTGGGAGAGAGCAGTGTGCAGGGTGAAGGCAATAGCATCGTCTGTGGAATGGTTGCTGCGATATGCAAACTGCAGCGGATCCAGTGAGGCAGGCAGCACAGAGCAGATGTAGTCTCTGATGAGTTTCTCAAAACACTTGCTGAAGATGGGTGTTAGAGCAACGGGCCTCCAGTCAAACAAGCTTGTGATGCAGTTTGACTTAATTTCTGTCGTATATCTACGAATTAACAGAGGTTTATATTTTATTTCAAATGTTTTGCTTGACCTCACCATTTTGGTGATCGGTGTTTGCTTTGTTATGCTCTTGACCCTTGACTCTTTAATGTTAGTTTTTTTTGGCTGTTGAAACTGTGTTTGTAAAGCACATTTGTTATGACAAGAAGAGCCAAGAGAAATTGTAATTAAGTAGTTTTGGTGGTGTAAAAATTAAAGCTAGAAATACAGATTAAAACAGTGTTGGATCGTATGCTGTTGAAACACATCACTACAGTCACTAATATAAAATTAATTGCATAGATTAGACTATATATGATACAGGGCTCTAGACTGCGACCAAAATGGTGGATTTGTTTTTCAAACTAAAGTAAAAGACCGCTTCTTAAACCAGAGAAGGTGAACATGTTGGTATTCTTGTAGAGAAAACATGCAAGTCCTGTCAACGACAGCCAGTTTAGTTTTACTTTTCTTTTTGTTTTCGTTTCGAAAAGCTTGTTATCTTTGCTGTTTACCTCACGTTACACTATGGAGGCTTTCCTTATTTTTTAAATATTATTATTATTTGATTCCTCAGTGTTTGCTAAACATTCTGTTATGTTTTAGTCTGTATAATACAACATGTGATGTGTCCTATGCCATGCCTCGTCTTATTCGTTTTTGTTAATAAATGTTATGTAAGCTAGTTTGTCATTGTAACCCACTGTTTTATTGTTGTTGTGCTTTTTAATTAAGAATAACAATGAATCCATCTTTTGTTTTAGTCTTAAAAAGTGAAAGGTGTATAGATTTACATTTACATTTAGTCATTTGGCAGACGCTTTTATCCAAAGCGACTTACAATTGGGGAATACATAAAGCGATTCATCTTGAAGAGGCAATCAGACAGAGCAAGTGCTCATAACGCCAAGTCTCAGTCATTGTTCAAATAAGTACAAGCTAGCAAGGGAAGGAGAGAAAGATAAAGGGAAAGGTGTTTTTTTTTTTTTTTTTCTTTGATCAAGTTTAGATATAAGCAAAACAGACAATTATCTTTTCTTGTAAAGCGTGACACCAAGATCGCAAATTTGAAAGTGAAAGCACAAGAAAAGAGGAATTGTTCACAAAATTTAAATCACAAATAATACTGATGAAAAAGAACGGGTTGAATGTTGAACACTTTCGTTACCATATAACTATAAACTATGATAAAAGTTCATCAGCATGCATTGATTAATCAAATGTTGTATCAAAAAAAATAATAATTGCGACCAACTGATATAGTTAGTCGCACAAGTGAGACCAGTGGGAAGAATGAGTCTAGAGCCCTGTAATATCAGATCACTACATGATGATATCATTAACTTCAGCAAGTAGCCAACATCGTCTGATCATATATTCTCTTGCTGTTTCTGCCATTAAAAACATATTTACAACAACTAAAGAGAAACATTGAGTCAAGATTCAAATTGCCCAAATAAATAATTTGACATCTGAGCAATGCAAGTCCACATCTAGTGTGATGGGAAGCTTTATTAGAATGTTTGAGGATAATGATCTGACAATGTTTTCAATAAACGTTTTTAGAGAATGTTATCCTACCTTTTAGCAGAACATTCTGGGAACTAAAATAAAACGTGCCGCTGAAAACATTCCCAGAACATGAAACATTTCTAGCTGGGTAAGGATAAAAGGCCTGTTCACATCAAGAATTATAACTATAATGATAACTATAATAAGAGTCCACGCCAGTGTAAGATGTTGCTTATTTTAAGCATCTACTGCTTTAAATGCTCAAGCTCTTTAAAGCAGGATGGATTCCGATTGGCTGTCAATGTCTTTATTGTTCATCATCTGGAAAAAAAAAAAATTATATATATATATGTATTTAAGAAAAAAACAGATGCTGACTTTCAAAAACACCTGCTTCTTGCTCCAGATACAGAAGTGAAAACAGCATGTATTGGAAAATTGAAGTATAAATTGCAAACACTGCTTTTATGTGACAGAGCAGCATTTGAAATTTCTCCAAATGCTTTATATGAAATCAAATTCCCGGTATATGTGAGCACTCTAAAATTAGACCAGGTTCCATCATATTCCTCATTTCGTCTGATGTGTTATTTTCAATCACACCCACAAAAGCATCTCAAAATCTGGCTGTGTATTTAAAGCAGCTGTGATTCTGGTGTCTGTATAACACAAGAGCAGCGTCACATCATGTTTGTTCCAGCTCTGCTCACCTGTATTGTGCTGAGAGCATTCAGTGCTCAGGCAAAAGTGGTCACAGGTTTTGATGAGTGTAAAGGGTTCTTTTACAAAGACACTGAACCGAGAGGAATGGGTCAGAATGGCAAAAAAATTTGTCAGAATCTGGAACATGGAGGTTTTTATTACGCTACGCTGTACTCAGTTCATCACAGGATCCCCTTCTACAGCGCTTACACATTGGACCCTGAATGCTCAAGCACTGCTGGAAGGACAGCAAACTGGCACGTCGAGCCACAGGTAACTATGTTCTTCTCTCACTGTCTTAACAAAATAATTTTATTAGCACTTTACACTCATTAGCAGATAATTGAATTATTGGTCTCTTCATACTGTTTTGTCACTCAGCACATTTACATGCACCCTCATAATAAACTGTAAAATGTGAACCTGTGCAGTTGTTGCTTTAATGAGGTATTTCTATCTGATATTACATACAATTCTACTTTTGTTGTTGCAACCTAGATCAACCAAGATTATGTAACACAAAACAAGAGGATGTTACATTAACTTGAATCCACATTACGTTGACCCAACAAACAAGTTCCAATAAAACTCCGAAAAAAACCCATTCAAAACATGCACACCTGCTCCATTCTGATTAGTGAATTTTGGTTCAATGAGAAACTATGATTTGAAATTATTATATATTTTAATTTGCAGCAAAGTGAAAATTACAATTGACAGCGCTACTCTTCAGCACAATGGTAACCACTGTAAAAAAAAACAAAAATATAACTAAAATGTCACATGACTGGCAGCAAGAAAAAAATTAAACACTAACAGATCTCTTTCTCACTTATTACAATCCAGTCTGACTTTATTTCTTTCATACTAAACTTCTTATTGAGAATTAACTGAGGTTTAGATGTTGATGTTTTATTGAAAATAATCAAGAAGTCACCGTTGTGGAGATAAGCGTTTGCTTTAACTTCGGTCTTGATCCTTGAATGTTTAACATTAGTTTTTCTCTGACTGTTACAACGGTGTGTCTCTGAAGCATATTTGTTATAGCAACAGTTGTGAGATAAACTGTGATCAGATGATACTGATTATTTATCGATGATGATGACTCAGTGTAGTGGTCAGATTCACAGATCATATCGGGAGTCTGATGTCTGAGAATGCCAGCTGTTAGTCTCGTGATGTTATGATAGGCAGATATTGTGTTTTTTTCTGTTATATAGTAAGTGTTTTAAACTGTGTCTTTTTGACTCACACAAAGATCAAGAATGAGCGCATGAATCTCAACAATGGTGACAATCAATGTAAACTTTTTTTGTGACTTTGGTAGATTGTTTTGTGATGTTCAGAGTTGACTGTCACCATTGTTGAGGTTCATATACAGATTCATGATGTCTGTGAGTCTATGTGATCTTAACCCAATAATTAATAAAAAGCAAACACTTATCTCCACAAAACTTTATAATTGTCAATAAAACATCAACATTTTCACTTAAGTAATTTTACCTAACTGGAGAAATCAAGTTACAACTACTAACAGTTATGCTTCAGTTAAAAAAAAAAATTCAGGTTGGTTGAATTCAGTTATAATCAGTAACCTTAAATCATTTATTTCATTTAAACAAAACCAGTTATTGTAGATGTTACCAGTTACCAGTACCGACTAAAACATTTTTTTCAGTGTAGGATTATAATGGGATTTTGGAAATAATGCGATTAAACTTCACCTCATGTAAACACAATATTTCAGTCAAACTAATGTGATTAAGCTCATAATCATAGTAACTATACTCACATTAAAGGGATAGGCCTTTATTAACCCCCGGAGCCGCATGGAGCAGTTTTATTATGTATGAATGGACATTTTTGAGCTTCAAAATCTTGCCCCCCGTTTACTGCCATTATGAAGCTTGGAAGAGCCAGAATAAATTTTATTATAACTCCGATTGTGTTCGTCTGAAAGAAGAGAGTCATATACACCTAGGATGCCTTGAGGATCAGTAAACCCTCACAAAACAAAATCTTCTTGTGCATAATTTGACCAAACACTGTTAAAATACAACCTCCAGAAACAAAGGGCTTCTATATTCAACAGTGTGAAACATAACAATCAGTGAATCAAGCCACTACATGATGATTGTTTTCAGCATCAAGTAGCCAACATCACCTGATCACATTTTTCTCCTGTGGTTGCTTTGCTATAATAACCTGCTCTGTAAACAGTATTATAACAGAAAGAGGAAAAACAATTATAACGATATAAATTTAAGGGTCGAGAGCCCAACTAAAGCAAACACTGACACAGTGATGGTGATGGTGAAGTTTTGTGAAATGAAACCAACATCTAAACCTCTGTTAATTCTCATTAAGAACTTTTGTATGACATAAAGTCAAACTGGTTAGTAATAAGTGAAGTTGGTGATGCTGTTTGTGCTGGTGATGCAGAGTATTCCTCTGCTGAAATCTTGAGAGATTTAATGTGTTTTATTTCAGTTGATTTCATCTGAGGCTGTGACTAAGTCAGTTGTAGTTGTGTTTCTGTTCATCCTTCTGTTTCTCTTTCTTTCAGTAATTCTGCTTGTTAACATTCTCATTAAGTTCAGCTCTGCTTCAGTGTGACTTTAACACACTGTATTGTCAAGTCAAGTCAAGTCACCTTTATTTATATAGCGCTTTTAACAATACAGATTGTGTCAAAGCACTTAACAGTATCAAGTTGGAGGATAGCGTGTCAGTAATGTATAATAATTAGATTAAACACTCAATTTTCAGTTAAAGGCATTTCATTATTGAATTCAGAGATGTCATTGTCTAGCTCAGTATAGTTTAAATAGTATCTGTGAAATCCAATTGACGATAATCACTAGAAATTAAGTGTCCCCAACCAAGTATTGTGGGACCAAATACACTCTAGGGCTTTTCACACTTGAAATTGTTAACCCTGGGTCATCCTAAACCCCGGATAAGCGGAATCCTGGGTTATCTGTAATCACGTTTCACACTGCTCATACTATACCGGGGGTTAACGGTTAACCCTGGGTATTCATTAACAGACATTTCACACTGTACATTCCTAAACCCCGGGTTAACGTTCTTATTTGCATATTTGCGGTGTCGCTGACTGGACGAACAGCAGGCAACCTGTTTAACCGGCTTTTCCAGCGTCTTGTCAGTTATTAAAAACAATGTCTCCGCTTATGTCTTTAGATCAGCGAAGATTGATCAGCGAACAGCTGATAATAGCTGTACAGGCAGGGATAGCCATTTTAAAATAAATTTAGTAGCAGAGCTACTGCAAGTGATTTAGTGCTGGAAATCCATTTATCCTTTGCTAAAACTTCTGCGTCTTCATGAAGCGCGCAGGTCATGGTTGCTTAGCAACGGCAGATGCCATGAGAGCGCCAGCTACAGAGCGCCAGCTACAGAGCGCTTTGGAAAGAAAGAGAAAGCGCGACATATGAACGGCCTCATGAGACGCACAAAGGCAAGAAAACAAAGACAAAAGTACAAAAGAAAGAAAACAAGGAGCAAAGTATGTGAATATTTCTTTGAATTTCTTTTAAGTGTGGAGAGACTAACGTTAGTGTTAACTTGTACAGTAGCATAAAAATAATACCATCTCCTATTCACTCCTGTTCACACGCTTTTCGCCTTTTGATATTTCTTCTCACCGGCTGCAGTTTACACGACGTGCGTTTCCTGTTACTGACATGACATGAGCCTCACTGCTCAATTTCTGATTGGCTGTCTGTTTCCAAGCGTCCAGCAGCAACAAGCAAACACCGCTCATTTCACACTGAACAAACTTAGCACCGCAATGCGGGGATAACACCACAAATGCGGTGCTAACCCTGCTCCGGAGCAGGGTTTCATAACCCCGGGTAAAATGCGGTGCTAACACCGCAAACGTGTGAAACGTGTCTTTACCCGGGGTTAAAAGCGGTGTTTACAACGACGATAACCCGGGGTTAAACACAGTGTGAAAAGCCCTTCTGAGCAGTGTTCATCCCTGAAGGTCCTCCAAATAAAGTCCCCAACTCTTTAAAGAACTCCACTTCATGATTATCTTGGGAAACGTTCTGGGAACGTTATTGACACCAGCGGGATGTTCGGGGAATGCACTGGAAACATTACATTTCTAGCGGGGAAATCCATATACCTGACATGAGTGCATCCACATCATCCACCAATGAAAAAAGAGGTGTGAATTTGGTTAACGGCTTGTGGAGTGACGTAGGCAGCAATGTGATTGGATTATAGTTAACACATTTTCCCCTGGTTTCACAGACAAGGTTTAAGCTAGTCCCAGGCTAAAATACATGTTTGAGCTGTCTCAACTGAAAATATCTTGCTCTGACATATCTTAAAATATCATTGGAATGTCATTGTTCATTGTCAAGATGGACACCTTAATGTTTTCTTCAAAGGCACTTTTGTCAAAGTTGCTTAAATATCTTAATTTAACTAAAGCCTAGTCCTGGCTTAAGCTAAACCCCATTTGTGAAACCGGGCCATTGTGTTGGACACACTGTTGTTTCTCTCTCTCTCTCTCTTTCTTTTTACATATAATCAACTTAAAATTACACAAAATGTGTTAAAATGGCAATAACACAAAAATGTGTTAATCATTTTAGAGTGCAGTAATTGTATTTATAAACAGATCTCAGCTAAAACAAAATAAAGTAGCTGGGAAGAACAGAACAGAAAAGCAAAAGTCTTTTCTCAAAGTGGTATAACATCAAACTAACCATCTAACATAATATTTCTTCTGTAGATTTCCCAACCTGAATCCCAAACTGATTATATGGTCCGAGAAAAGGACTCTGATGGAAATGTGATTAAAATATATCAAGCCATCAGCAGTGACTATAGAAACACCAGATATGATCGTGGACACCTGAACCCCAGCAGCTTCCACTGCGAAGAAAGCTCTACGGCAGCGTTCACGCTGACCAATGCTGCCCCTATAGATGCAGGCTTTAACCGTATCCACTGGAAGAACTGGGAAAGCATGTTGAGAAGCTTCTTAAGAAGCAGGATTGACAGTGATGGTGGTTTTGCAACAGTCTACATCGTCACAGGGACGGTACCCGATGCGAATTTACGGATACCACAGAGCAAAATCTCTGAAGAGTCTGAAAGGGTGACGGTGCCCTCTCACATCTGGACGGCCGTCTGCTATAAACACCGCAGTGATGACACAAAGTCTTTCTCCTTCAGCTATGTGGGAGAAAACCAGCCTGATGGTGGCATCCGCCTGATGAGAGTCACAGACCTGAACCATGAGCTCAGCAGACTCTATAGTGATCAGTCAATTAACATTTTTGTTGGTGATTGTTTTGGTGACGGTGATAAATTAAATGAGGTTCAGGGTATGTTTGACAAATTAATTAATCTGCCAGTGAACCAAGGAGACAAAATGGCCACAGATGTGCAGAACGTGTCTCGCCCGCTGAAAAGGGCCATCAGAAGTGACCAGCACTCACACCTCACAGTTAAAGGGTACTGGTGCAGGTATGATCACCCATGTGACACATACGGTGAGGACTACTACTGGTGCTGGATCGGTTATGGTGTCTTTTTCGACAGCTGGGACTACTGCAGCCCTCCACTGTCGGGAAGTAGAGCTAAAAACGGGATTTACTGCCGCAGCAACCATGCCTGTTCCACATATGGTTCAGGGTATAGGTGGTGCTACACTGATGGTGGCAATGAAGACATGTGCTGTATTTCTGATGACTGCTTCTCAGCTGTGAATGACAAGAAATGCTGGTATAATCACCGCTGTGGCTTCCATGGCTATAGTTACCTGTGGTGTTACATGGATGATGAAGCCAACTGGGATTACTGTTGCAAAAACTGTGATCAGTAGGGTTACAGTGTTAATTACAATTAATACCAAAGTATTACTTTGATAAGTTTTGTACTTGGAGCACTTACTAACCCAGAAACAAATAAAATACAATAATTCTAACAAATTCTAACAAAATTAAGACTTTCTGTTGAATGATATAAGGATTCCTCGTAGCAACCTTACATTTGTGTTGTGTTTTACTTTGTTTTATACTCATTCATTTTGAATCATTTAATTATTCCATTTAATCAATTAAAATAATAAACATTTAAGTCATTTATAAACTCATTTCATTTATTCACTTTTTGATTAGTCACATATTGTATTGTTTTATTTTGTTATTTTTTCCATTGTTGTAATCTTATGATTGTGTGGTTTCAAGAGACATTTGTCTTTGTGAAGAGGAGATAAAAGAAGGTCTACGATTCAAGCTCGCAGGACAATGTTGTGAAGCAGTAATTTTCCTTTGCTATTGCTTGTGGTATAATAACACTTGTTGGATTTGTACTGGTCAGATAAAATCTGAGCATTGGAACATACACAATTATGATTATTCAATAGTGGTGCAACGGATCACAAAACTCACGGTTCGGATCATACTACGAATTTTGAGTCACGGATCGGATCATTTTTCGGATCAGCAAAAAAAAGTTGTGTAAACTACTAGCTTTACTACTAAAGTCAGTAATAAACCAAGAACAATTACACAAATGAATTAGATTTTCAACCAATAGATAGATTTCCAGCCTACAACATAAAATTATAAATAAAGACAGTAACAGTAGTATTCAGGTGCAGAAATGTAAAAATTAAGTGTAAAACACAATAATGCTTATTGCATAAGTTAAATACAGATGATTAGCAGACAGAAGCAGGTATTATAGGCTGCTGTCTCTTTAAGACTAAATGCACGGACCAAATACTGACACACATCCGGTTTCTTTCTCGGCTGTATACGTTAACTTAAGACATAACTGACTGTGTTTACCAGAATACTTGCCAAAACGGGTATTTTAACATAACTTTGTGTGTGTGTGTATGTATCCATCCGTTGAGGCGTTGTCTGAAACGCGGTATCTAAATCACGCCTCTCTTTCTCACGCTCTCTCTCTGCGTGTGCGCGCTTCAGTGTGTGCGGCAGCGGCTGTGCGCAGAAAACGGAGCGCGTGCAAATGATAAACTTTCACTCTATGGTGGTTAAACTTATCAGTTAATCCGCAAATCACATGCGTGCCGAACCGTGGGGACTGATCCGTACGGATCACGGATCATCTACGATCCGTTGCACCCCTATTATTCAATAAACTCTGCTTACACATGTAATGTATTGTCCGTTTCATATATACTCGTAGCCGGAGGACGCCCTCGTGCAGAAAGTCCACAAGTGAGACCCACAGAAGTCATAAATTAAATGATGTTCCAGAAAGGCCCTTATATGGACAAAGGCCTTGTTCAGACTGTCAGTCCAGATCTGATTTCTGTGCATATACAATTGGAATCTAATCATATTTAGCAAGTGTGAACTGCAAAAAAATCATATGAAATCCGTTTCAAGCTACATTCATATGTGGTTTGAAAATCTATTCAAATTGCATTTCTGGAAACCCATTTTAGTCTGACTACTCGGTTCAGATTTTGTGCAGCTTTTTTGCCTATGTGACTTTCTCACGTTAAATGTAAACACGTCAGATGTTACTTGTAGAGAACATGCTGAATGTCTTCACAGAAACAAGGTTGCAGGGTTTCTGCAGATATGACCAAGTTAAAGTTAAGACTTTTTAAGACCTTTTTAATACCACCTTAAATGAAATTTAAGACCTAAACCCGTAATGGAAATACACATTATATTACATATATATATTAAATATTTGATGTGTTTAATATAAAAAGAAAACAAAATATCATTGCTGTCATCAATTATATTTATTACAATGATATACTGTTAACTTTTCATACCAGCAGACAATATTCCATACAAAATATCCCCACAAATGTACTGCATCACCGAGATTTTTGGTGGTGTAAACAATTTATTCTGAAGCATTATTTTCATCAGTGTTCTATCAGCTTTTACATTCAATCTGCATATTTTATTTTACCTTTACAAAGGCCTTTTTCTACCTTTTTAAATGTATGCATCTTTCATGTAAAATTATTACAATTAATCAATAAATTCAATATACACTATAGGGCTGTTGCCAGTCAGATTAAATAATTTACCCTGAAAAATTACAACTGCAATAAATTATGTTATGAGATTAATATTTTAAATACATTTTTGGATATACAAATAATAAATGTTGGTGGGGGAAATGCATATTTTTAAACGTACTGAACCACCAGTAGGTGGCGGTAAGTCACTTAATGAGTGAGTCAAATCAACCGATTCGTTCAAAACGCTGAATCATTCAGTAACAAAACACCATTGCTTGGAGAATGTGCTGATTTTTTTTTGGAACTATTTTCGTTGGTGAAATAGAACAAAACAGTAAATAGTGTGTCTAAAATGTAAATAATGTAATAAATACTTGACTACTTAACTACTTGTTTATCTAACTAAAATCAATGTGACATTTGAAATATAGAGCAAAATAGCCCCCTTGTGATGGTATGTCAATTATCTACATCATTTTATGAATAAACTAAGCATTTTGAATTTATACCAGTGTGTTTCCTCTGAGTTTATTTATGTTGCTCATTTGTGTAGACGTCTCTCACAAAGAGACAGGCAGCGTGAGCCTCGACAGCATGACCTTGATAACAGAAATACACTATCCAATATCAATCACTGTTTATGCTGAATGTAATAAAATCAGAAGAAACATTCTCGCGTCTCGATGCTTCGCTGGTTATTTTTTTGTCACTTAAATTTTAATCAGGCTATTTGTCTGGTCGGGCAAGTAACGTAATAAACAAACAAACAAAAAAACATTTTAACCCTCTGGGGACTGAGGTGATTTTGGGGCCCTTGAGATGTTTTGACATGTCCTGATATTTGTGCTTATTTCAGCTACTTATAACATACTAATGACCAACATGTATTTGTTTTTGTATTCAGCACAAACTTTGCTACAATATTATGTGACCAAGATGGATGTACATGTTTGTATTTTTTTAGAAAAAAAATATTATGCGTGGTTAGTAAGTTTTGGGGGAAAAAATGTAGCTGAAATAAGGCCATAAAACCCACACTAAATAGTCCTGAATAAGACTTTAGAGTAATCAGTCTTGTCGGCTAGAATATTTACTTCACAAATAAGTGAGAATCATTCTGCTTACTCATTCACAGAAAACAATATATTGATTAAAAATTTTTAAGACATGTTTTGTGATTGAAAGCCTGTATGCGAGGGAGTGACAATGTCCTTGAATATTAAGTGATTCTCACCTGAGACACAAAGGGCCCTCCCCTAAAGGCTGCTAATGGCCCATCAGTGTGACTGACTTTGAGGCAGGTAAGAGAGAATGTGAGGAGATTGAACAAATGTTTTTTTTAATTATTTGTATTTTATTTACAACACCGTATAATCAAAACATACATAATGAAGGTCAAAGACACATTATTGTGCACACTGATCTAACCACAGAGATGTGAACAGACCTTGAGTCATTCCTGCAACAGATTCTGTTCAACAAGTGACACAAGTAAATCATGCCTGATATTTACGTGTGTTATTTGAGTGTTTCTGCTACTTTCCATGGATTCAAGAAGAAAAAAACATAATCAGTGGTCAAGGAGCTTGTTTTACCATATAATATCAGTGTAGTTGGACATCTGATGTTGATACAGCACTCTGAGGAAAACAGTTTGCAGAAAGTCATCAGGATTCATCATCTGTGGTGCAGGTATCTGATTCAATAAAATACAAACCAAAAAAAAACAACATTTGTGAGCATGTTAATATCAGGAGCATCTTTTTATATATATGTTTTATAGACTCACGCATGCTTTGTACTATCGTAAACAAAAAAATACATTTTATATCTGAGAAACTAATTATTATTGTTTAGAAAAAAACAACTATGATTTTGTAGTCATATAGCCTAGTATGTATGGCTTTGTACTACAAAAGATGTACTTTGTACTATAAAACAAGGATATTTTATATCTGAGAAACTAATTATTATAGTTTAGCACGCTATTAAATCCATTTGTGAACATTAAACATTTTTCTAAACATTGTAGCATTCATCATGTTGTCGTTTGGGAAAAAAAATAAACGCGTTCAAGTTTGAGTCACAATAACATGTTAACTAATGCAAAAAAATAAACATTACTTACTCATCAGATCGCTCTTCTCTTCTGGATGAACTCTTGCTCTTATTTTAAGCTTTTATTCAGTGTGTCTTCTTCCAGAAACGAACAGTAATGTTAGCGCGAGGAACGATCTGGCTTTGTTTGTTGTTGGGCGTCTCCTTGAGCACGTGGCTCACGCGGCTATTTACATATGAACGCGAGGGGGCGGGATCGCATTAGAAATAATGAGTTAGACGGGACAGACTGAACATCGTGTTGGTTTCATACAGATTACTTCATCACAGAATGTTTGTTTTCGATAAGACTTACTTCATTTCAAAGTAGACACTTCCAGCTTTCTATAGATATAACTCCCATGTCCGTGTGTTGAGTTTTCGCTGAGTTACAGTTCATTTTAGTGACGTATTTTGAAGAGCAGCTCGCGGAGATGGAGAAGACAGAGCGCATCCTGTTTGTTTTCTTTTTTTTTTCCAAAACCACAAAGTTTTGTTGTATTCGTGAGTGTACACAAAAAAAATAGATACTTCAATGTTTCAATTGATGTATAACACTTATCTGTACGACCAAAATCGACAGAGTATTTGTAATGTCTTTTGCACTGGTCTTAAAAAAAACGAGTTGGTATCGCCGGCGATACAGCCGTCCCCTTAGGGTTAAACAAAAGGCTGGTCAGCTAGCTCAAAGACTATAGAATACCCATATCTTAAAGAGACTTTGGCTAGTTGTAGCTCGACCTAAATTATTATTGAGAACATTATATAAAAAAAAGGTAGTTCGACCTGTATGATTAGTTTATCCTTCAGAATAAACTGACACAGCTCTCCGTCCCCACCTCCATCTGTCAGTGGGTCACCAGCTTCCTAACAGACAGGCAGCAGCTAGTGAGGCTGGGAAAATTCTCATCCAACACCTGCACCATCAGCACTGGAGCTCCTCAGGGTTGTGTTCTCTCCACACTGCTCTTCTCCCTCTACACCAACGACTGCACCTCTAAAGACCCCTTTGTCAAACACCTGAAGTTTGCAGACTCATCGGCCTCATCCAGGACGGTGACGAGTCTGCTTACAGACAGGAGGTTAATGCGTCCCTTCACGCATCTACAGACACTTATCCATTTTTCGCTCAACGGTTTACTTTCATTTTAGATATAACCAACTATATTCTATATGTAGTCTATATGTAAACTTTGTGTGTTTTGACAGTATTAGCTCAAAAGAACTTAGTTGTGTAATCAGGCGCTGTTAGACAGGCGCGCGCTTGAAACATTTAACCGGCAAGGCTTGTATGCAAATAATGTACTTTTGCGATCGCGAATAAGTGCAGTGTCCTGTCAGAGTAACTCTACCGCTGTATGTCTTGTTGAACAGTATATAGAGACGGCGGCGCAGAACTGCAGCTGATAGAATGTGAGCTGTAGCACGATACTATGGAGAAATTTTTATAGTCCACAATCAAAAATCGTTATATCGCACACCCCTAATTCATTCATATTCATTGTCAGGAATTTCATCTTGTGGTCAAACTAGAGTGAGCTTGGCGACCCCTTGTAAATCTTTAGCGACCCCCAGGTTGGGAACCGCTGACTTATATGACAGGGACTTGCTGCCACCTGCTGGCAGTTGTGGTCTAGTTGTATGTATACAATCATTAAAAATTAAAAATTATTCCCTAAACCAAACAGGGACGGCACAAAAACACTCTTTGAAAATGTCTAATTTGTTTTTGTTATCCTAGGAAAAAGACCAATATTACTAAGATATTAATTCTCTGGAAATATTACATACTTCTAAGATAATAAAATGTGTATTTCCATATTTCCATCCCAAGTTTGGTTTTAACTTCCATATAAGGTGGTATTAAAAAGGTCTTAACACTTAACCCTCCAGCCATAGTGTGCCAGAACGCCCACCACACAACAGCTTATTGGTGGAGAGGAGACAGGGTGATGAAGCCAATCATTGTATGGGGATAATTAGGAGGCCATGATGGTCAGAGGCCAGTGGGCGAATTTGACCAGGATGCCGGGGTTACACCCCTACTCTTTTTCGAAGGACATCCTGGGATTTTTAATGACCACAGAGAGTCAGGACCTCGGTTTAACATCTCATCCGAAGGACGGTGCTTGTTGACAGTATAGTGTCCCTGTCACAATACTGGGGCGTTAGGACCCACACAGACCACAGGGTGAGCACCCCCTTCTGGCCTCACTAACACCTCTTCCAACAGCAACCTAGTTTTTCCCAGGAGGTCTCCCATCCAGGTACTGACCAGCTCAACCCTGCTTAGCTTCAGTGGGCAACCGGTCTTGGGCTACAGGGTGATATGGCTGCTAGTATGGTTGCTAGTAAAATATATGAGTTTGACAGAATACAAACAGCATAGAAAGAATATGAACAGCATTTTTTCCCCTATAGCCCACCAGAAGGTACATTCCAGCCATTTGTCTGCACTACTTTGCAGGGCGTATGATGTGAAAAAAATTATCCCATGTAATGTCATGGCCATGCAGTCCCTCAGCCATGTCTAGTACCACCCTCATGTCCTGATTTTATTCAGGTGCTTGTACAGGGGATTTACCAGTGTACACCTGCATATTGCAGGCATAGCTGGACTGTGCATCACATGCGGCCCATATTTTTATGCCATATTTGGCTGGTTTGCATGGCATGTATTGTTTGAAGGGACAGCAGTCATGAAATGGATCTAGACTGTTGAAGAAAATTAATTTAGGTTGATTTTACATGATTTTCTATATGCTCATGAAACATAGTGGAGTGTTTCTTTCTAGTTTCTTACCATGAGTGGAAAAGTACAGCTGCGGAGAGTTTGTAAGATTGTAACCTTGTAACCTTGAGTGTGCGGATATAAGGTGGAGGAGCACCCTCCCCATTTGTCACACTCTGCAGCAACTTGTGTTTCTAGGCGCCGAAAAGTAGCCCACAGGAGGAGAAAGAGCCAATATGGGGAAGTCCCAGAGCAAGCTCGCTAAATATGATACACCGGTATTTTGTCAAATGAAAAAATTATATGGCCAGAAATGCATGCAAGATATGGCAAAACTAATTAGGTATCATGATTTTCCAAAAGAGGGAACATTAAGTGTCACAAGATTAAATGTTGTAAAGGAATCAGTTGAAGAGGGGAGCACAAAGCAGAAAGGGTGCTGTGTGAAACATATGTGTGATAGATGTGAGAAGACGGTGAATTGTTGGGTGGGGGAGGCAGACAAAAGGGAAAGAAGAACAATGCAAAAAGAATTAGCATGTAGAGCTGATAAGAAAAAGGAAAATGAAAAATGTGAAGAAAAAGTAACTGCATCACATAGACCTACTAACCGCTCTGATGTTTCTGTCTCTAAACATGCACCACCGCCCTATCATCACTACCCCGTCGCTGAGCTGCAAGCCCTGAAAGTGGACCCTGACCTCGACTGCTCTCCGCCAAAAAGACCAACAGCACCGCGGACGGAAGAAGAAGAAACAGAGGAAGACCCCGATGTGATTCCTGAACCCCCCCACGAAGAAGCTGAAGAGGAGAGAGTGCTCATGGCTGTCCCGACAAAGAAAAGAAAAACCAGACAAACGGTGAAAGAAGAAAATGTGAGTATAACAGCTCCGATGATTGAAGTTTCGGGACCTGATGGGCCGATGATGGTTTTCAGACCATGGACTGTGACTGATATGAAGGAAGCGATGGCTCATTTGCCGAGTCCGGAAGAAGCGGGTGACAGATTTTCTACCGAACTGGTCACATTCTGCAAAGAATTCAGCCCCACTGTGCACGAGCTGAGGAGGCTGCTTGCGGTGAAACTGGGGGCTTCGAGCTGGCACAAAGTGAGTGGAAGGCTGCAAAGGGAAGACTGCAGGAGAGAAAACAGCGAATGGGAACACCGACACAACTTGGAATATCGCACAGCTGTTGAGGAGCTGGCTGAAGGTATAAGAACATCATTTCCAGCACATGTGGACACATCAAAGATTGGCAATTGCTGCCAGAACAGAGAAGAGTCTGTACAAGACTATTATCATCGACTCCACGAGATATTTAACAAACACAGCGGATTAACAGAACCAGCCGATCGAGGAAATCAACCCGAAACATGAAAGTGTCATTTAAGGAGCTGGTTTTTGAATGGACTGAGACCTGAGATTGCGCAAGCAGTGAAAACCAGCTACATAGAAAGGAAAAATGGGCGATTATCTGCTGTTCTAGCACATGCTTTGCACACAGAAGATCTGCAGACAGCAAAGAAAGAAAGAGTTAAAGCAAGGACTGACAAAGATTTACAGCTGGCCCTAGTGCAAGCTGTCTCGAGGCCGGGGGAATCCTCTCTGCAGCGCCGTCAGGAGACGGGAGGGGGAAGAGGAAAAAGACAAGGTGGAACATATTCGAACGGGGCTGGAAGGAACTTTGAAAAACGGGTTGTTGGATTTGCAAGAGCGATGATCACGAGATTAGGAGATGCACCAAATGCAGACTGTGCAAGAAAGAGGGTCATTGGGCCAAGGACTGTCCAGACAACCAGCGAGATCAAGAAGCAGACTGAAGCGAGGAGGATGGAGAGCAGGAAGGAGGGGTTCAGTGTGAGCGGCCAGCGGCGACTGAACAGGGAAGTGAACATTTTTTAACCACACACATACACACATACACTGATGTATACACTGCTCTCTGCAATGAAGAAAAAGCTTGCATTTCTTTGTGTAATTCTGATTTGAATGATGAAAATTCTGATAAATGTTTGATGTATGAAAGTGAAGCACTTAAGAAAATGCCCAATTACCCCATGCTGGTTGAGGGGGTAATGATTGAGTTTTTAGCTGATTCTGGGGCTTCAAGGTCCTCTATACGACCATGTGACTTGCCATGTCAACCGTCATTATCAGATAAAACAAATGAGTCTATTTCTGCATCAGGGCATACGATTTTTGAAAGATTTACAGTTCCTCTAAATTGTGAAACAGAGGGGGGCAGAGTGCTGAATCATGCATTCGTTTATTCACCAAAATGCCCTGTGTCCATTTTGGGCCGAGATCTGTTATGCAACCTAAATTTGATACTACTTGCAGACTCCTTAGGTGTCAGAGTGGAAACAGAGGGGGAGCAATGGTGCTGTTTGCAAGCAGAGCCTCAGTGGGCTTATGAATGGCACATCATAAATCATGATTGGGCTGAAATTATGTGCAAATTGGCTAAGAGTCGAACTAAGCCACATAATACAGAAATTATGTTGCCTGACAATTTGCATTGCACGTCACATGTCGTAATGGAATTAGACAAACATTATGAAAAAGACTGGTTTGAGGGAGAAAAAGGAGAAACTTTGAGTTTTGAAAGAATATTTTGGACAGAGAATATGTGTGCTGTCTCAGTCAGCCTGACAGAAAAACAGCTTCCATTTTTCCTAATGCCAGAGTCTGTGCCTCACTTATCACTCTCCAAGGCCAAAGAGCAGACATGGGCTGATATGGGGGGGTTTGTGAAGAAATGTGTTGATACTACAGACTGGTGTGAGATAAGCGCTGGTGTGAAACACAGCGAGAGTCTAGGAGCATTTATGTCAGACTGCAAACATGAAATTGAGGTAGAGAGAGAAGTGGTAACCATTGGCTTGTCAAAATTGCAGTTTGTAAAACAACAAGTTACATTTTTGGGTCACGTCATAACACCAAACAGCAAATCCCTGTCTGACAAAAGAGTTCAAGGCATTAAAGATGTACCAAAACCAATCACAAAGAAACAAATGCTGTCATTTTTAGGAATGTGTTCATATTGTCGAACATTTATCCCAAATTATGCAATTCTTGAGCAGCCTCTGAGAGCCCTAACGATAGGGAAGGGGTTGAAGTCATGTGACAAAATTGAATGGACAGGGGAGGCGGCGGAGGCATTTGTTACCATGAAAGTTCAGCTGTCTCTGGCGCCAGCCTTGGGCCTACCGGTACCAACTAAGCCTTTTGTTCAGATGGTGGATGAGAAAAATGGGTTTATGACTTCTGTGTTACTGCAAAATCATGGAGACCGATTGAGACCTGTGGCTTATTTTTCAAGCAAGCTAGATCCGGTTGCAGCAGGCCTGCCACACTGCTTGAGGGCGGTGGCTGCTGCTGAACAGGCCGTAATGGCGTCTAGAGAATTTGTAGGTTACTTTGACCTGAAACTTTTCGTGCCACACGCTGTGTCCATGATTCTGCAAGAACAAAAAACATCGCATTTATCGACGGCTAGGTGGTTACGATGCCACACTATCTTGCTTGATATGCCGAATATCACTGTTAGACGATGCACAACCTTGAATGCTGCCACTCTCCTCCCGACGCAGGGGGATGGGGAGGAGCACCATTGTTGTCTGACTGCGCTAGAACAAGTGTGTACACCGCGTCCAGATCTTTCTGACGTACCACTTGAAAACTGCGAAAATGTCCTCTTTGTGGATGGCTCAGCTTTCAAAGATCCACAAACAGGCCAGAATAAAGTTGGCTATGCAGTAACAACTGAGTTTGAAGTCGTGGCGTCTGGCTCGCTGCCAGCGACCTATTCAGCACAAGCAGCAGAGCTTGTAGCATTAACCGAATCGTGTAAACTTATGGCAGGTAAATGCGTCACAATTTACACTGATTCGCGTTTCTCATTCGGTGTTACGCATGATTTTGGAGCACTGTGGAAACACAGAAAATTTTTAAAGTCAGATGGGCGCCCAATATGAAATTCTCCTCTTGTCGCAGATTTACTGGAGGCCATTGTGCTGCCTGATAAGGTGGCTGTCTGCAAGTGTGCAGCACACACACGTAACAAAGATTTTGTATCCACAGGAAACGCCAGAGCAGATGCAGCTGCGAAGGCCGCAGCGGCTAAGCAGACAAAAGAAACAGAGTGTACTTTGCTATCTGACACTGACCCAGACATTTCCTCTTCTTTACAGAGCATGCAGGCCCTTGCTTTAGTGGCAGAGAGAAACCAGTGGAGAAAGTGTGGCTATAGAATGACTGATGGTGTTTGGATGAGCTGTGATGGCAAGCCTTGTCTACCTCGACACTTCTTTCCTCATTATGCCAAGTCAATGCATGGGAAAGACCATGCATCGAAAGGGGGAATGGTTATACAAATGAAAGAATTGTGGTTTACAAAGGGGTTTACAATATTTGCTAAAAATATTTGTAAGAAATGTGTCATTTGCAATACCCACAATGTGGCAAAAGGTATAAAAATGTCCCAGGTATCCCAGCCGGCACCGACAGGTCCTTTTGAGTATCTACAAATGGATTTCATCGAGCTGTCCCCATGTGAGGGAAAGAAATATTGTTTGGTGTTGGTGGACATGTGGTCCAAATGGGTCGAGGCATTCCCAACATCAAAACAGGACGCAGCAGCAGTAGGAAAGGCTCTGCTGACTGAGATAGTCCCGAGGTGGGGGATCCCACAGAATATCAGCTCGGACAATGGGACACATTTTGTTAATGAGGCAATCAAACAAGTGGGTAAATTTCTGGGAATAAATTTGAGGACACATTGCAGTTACAAACCCGCCTCTGGGGGTGGGGTCGAACGCCAGAACGGGATAATTAAAAACAAATTGGCTAAGTGTTGTGAGGAAACTGGACTCACATGGGTTAAAGCGCTCCCGATCGTCCTCATGTATATGAGAAAACGATCTAGAGTAAACCTGAGCCCATTCGAAATTCTCTTTGGTAAACCACCTTTTATGGGAATAGAAGGAGGTAAACAACAGTTGCCATCGACAGAGGTGTGTGAGCATGACGTTAAGTTACTGCAAAGAAATGTCTTCGCTGTTGTCTAATGTCTGTGTGCAGGTGAAAACCGCCCAGGGGAAAGTTGCTGAAACTCCCTTGCATGACATCAAACCAGGAGATTTCGTGGTTGTGCGAGATCTGAGGAGAAAGAGTTGGAAGGCGAAAAGGTGGTTGGGACCGTTACAGGTGCTTCTGACTACCCACACGGCTGTGAAGGTAGCTGAAAGGGCAACGTGGATTCACGTTGAAAGTTCCATCTGCATCTCAGGAAGAGGAACGGAGAAAATAAGAGATATGAAGCACATGTCAACAAATGCCAGGATCCTGTATAAACACCAAGCGTCTTTATGATTGCAAATGGATCTGTGGTGAAAGTAAAGCTTAGTTAAAATTAGGAATTACGATAGAGACTTAAAATGAATCAATGAATTAGGTATGGTATTTATTTGTCTTTATTTTTGTATACCACTATTGAGTAATGAACTCGAAAAGGTCTTATTGTATTATATTGTAAATAATAGTTTTACAAGACAGGTGTGCATGCAAGGTTCGTATTTGGTATGTGAGAAGTGACTGAGGGTCTGACCCATGTCATAAGTGCAGTAGCAGTGTTTACTCATTTAGCCTGGCTTCCAGATAGTGAATATGTACTTGTTTTGCAATCAATTAATTTGCCTTCACAGACAAAATTAACCAGGAGTCTGTAAAATGTTGGGTACATCATGTTGTTTTCACATTCCAGACTACAGTGACAACGTTACCAACATCATCACTCACATGAGGATGGCCGTAAAAGAGCCTAAACGAGCAAATGATGTATGGGGTGAATGGTTGACAAATCTGTGGGGAGGATGGGGATACTGGTTGTTTAACACTGTGTTATCAATTGCGGGGGCAGGATTATTGCTACTATTATGTTTACCATGCATTTTCCAGTTCATATCCAGCTCAGTACAGAGACTGGTGAAAACTACGGTATCACATCAGAGTATTAAAATTATGGTTTATTCTGATGACATGTTTTTGATCTGGAGAGAGAAATCGGGTGATGAAGACACTAGTAGTGGAAGCTACAGTGATATGTGTTAAACTAATTCAAAAGGGAATACCCTGTATTTGAGTCATGGGGCTTGATTAGTGTTTAGCCCATCTATGTCTATACTGTTTTGCTTGCTGAAGTCAGGATCTATCTCCACATAAAAAGCCTTAGCGTGTTTTTATGACTTATTTCAAGAATTTAATAGAGTGATTATTTATACAGAAAATCAGAGATGAAGAGTATAAATGTGATGCGATAGCTTAAATTTGCTTTATTGTTATTTTGAGTGTATTACATATAATCTTGGTAAAGTAGTAAGAGTCTTACACATACAAATACATTTTGTTTTGATTAGTTATCAATGAATGATAAAAAGGGGGAATTGTTGAAGAAAATTAATTTTGGTTGATTTTACATGATTTTCTATATGCTAATGAAATTATGTTTTATTAACAAGGTTCGGGAGGAGCACGATCAGATAATCAACTAATTTGGCGCAGGTGCAACTCGTTTAGCTAACTATCCTAACGAGCACAATACGTGTGTGTATATATATATATATATATGCAGCCTGCCTACTTCTGTCCATTGACAGTTTTCCGGCATCCCTCCTCCACCCCAACTCCTCACCCCTAATCTGTTTTTATCCCATATTAGGGATAAGGGGGAGTTCTCTGTTCGGGCCATATTCCGAGCTCGGAGCCCTCCCCAGGACAGCAAGCCAAAATATGCTTACTATTTGCTATCAGATTAGATGTAAGGGTGAACTCGTGAAACATAGTGGAGTGTTTCTTAATAGTTTCTTACCATGAGTGGAAAAGTACAGCTGCGGAGAGTTTGTAAGATTGTAACCTTGTAACCTTGAGTGTGCGGATATAAGGTGGAGGAGCACCCTCCCCATTTGTCGCACTCTGCAGCAACTTGTGTTTCTGTATGACTGTTGACCTTCTTTGCAAAGAATAAAACCTTTAAAGACTAAAAGTGAGTTTGTCTCTTATGCTGATGAGAGTAAGTTAAAATTGCCACAACAAGACATTCACCCACAGTGATGTGGGGGCCTGGATTGTAATCGCTGGACGCACTTGTCCCATACATCCCGTATTGCTGCGAGGTTGTTATGCGCTCGTCGGCCCTGTTGTGTTTCTTTGTCATCAAAGCGTATGACACAGGAGAAAACTTTTATATGTTTGCTCCTCCCCTGTAAACCACGAGAATGTTTATATATATATATATATATATTAGGGGTGACACCGAATAGTTCGATTCGATGCTTCGATAGGAGGAGCCTGATTCGACTCCCAATCTCACAGTCGAATATTCACGGGTGTTATGATCATGCCATTTTGGCTAAATGGGGGTGCTCATCTTTGATTTCACATAAAACTACCAGTTTTCTCCCAATAAGTTAATATACAGCCTATTAAAATAATGCTGTAAATAAAAATCTGAAAAGAAAGAAGCTTCAAATAAATATTTTAACGTGCATGAATAAATGTCTGTCCTCTCCTCATTTTGGTTGTCTGTTTTCAATTCTCTTTCAGCTATTTCCTCGTTTAATATTCAACCCTCTCCTATCATTGGCCTATTTGGTGTCCTGCCCACTAATTATTCTTTGCCCCCACTATTTTGCTGATTTTATTGTTTTC
This sequence comes from Schizothorax lantsangensis, assembly GCA_027422415.1. Classification (NCBI taxonomy): domain Eukaryota; kingdom Metazoa; phylum Chordata; class Actinopteri; order Cypriniformes; family Cyprinidae; genus Schizothorax; species Schizothorax lantsangensis. The sequence goes on from JAPDDO010000072.1 coordinate 58,305, forward strand.
CTGGCCATAAGACAATTTTAGCTTAACTGGGAGATTCCCTAACACCCATCACACTCTTGGTGGATGAAAGACACCCTATATTTCATTAAAAACATTAGAAACTTAAAAAATACCACTTTCTTTTCACCGGCCGAGTACACCATTCTCTAACTTTCGGAAGCCCTTTGTAGCTTACATACAAACTCTGATTAAGCCCTTTTCATTTCAGCTAGTAAATTTTATTTTTGTTTTGATTTGTAGAATTCAGTTTTAAGTGCACCTAATACTTTGTCTCCGTATCTACTAATTTTCCATTATCTTCTGATGAGAATGTACTTACTTAACTACTTCCACTATTGCTTTCTCTTTTATCTTTGCTATTTTTTTATGAATTTATTTATTTTTTATTATTTCTTGTTTTCTTTCACCCTGAATGCATCTTAAAAAAATCCTAAATAAATCATATACAGTATATATATATATATAAAGCGCAAATAAAGTGTTTAATCATTTACGGAATCTCACGAATTAGATGTAGTTCAAACTCTTTCATTTCTAGTTATTTTTTAGCAAAACATTCATATGTATTTCACCAAGAATTAAACTCTGAACATCGTTGATATATTTTATTATTTGCATTTAAATATGTTTGCACATTTTTAATTTTAGTGTGTGAGCGGGACTTTTATTTTGGAGGGGAGGTTATGACATCATAAGGCTTTTGCCAGTTGATAACTTTTTTGTAACATGTTACTTTTACCATTTACTTTTTTTAGTCTGTGGCCCTATAAAAAAAGTTTAATTATATGGACAAATGTTTGTTGAATTAAAGATTGATAAATCTCTTTCTAAAAAAAAAAAAGATCAAATAAAACATATAAGTGTGAAGCCATTTACAAAATCTCACATTATTTTCATTCAACAACAAAAATTCAAATATGTATTTCACCAAAACTTTAGCTCTGAACATCGTTGATATGTTTTATTATTTGTATTTTAATATGTCTGCACATTTCTGATTTTAGCATGAGAATGGGACTTTTATTTTGTAGGGGAGATATGACATCATAAGGCTATGCCACACTCCTGCTCTGTTGTGTTTTAGCTGAAGAAAGGTTTGTGTTTTTGAAGTGTTCCAAACTGTTCAGGCACTTTTATGCTTCTAATGAGAACTCTTAAATGTATGTTTTATTACCGAATGCAACATTGTAATGCTTTGTATAACATTTTTGAAGTGTTTTTTTTTTGTTTTTGTTTTTTTTAGGAAAGTGCATGCACACGAGTAACACATTTAGTTTGGATTTATTTTCTTTCTGTTAATTATTCTCATCTTGTCCAAACTCACAGAAAAACATCCACAGGACACACTATTATAAAGATGGCGTTTATTAAAGAGGAAAGTGCAGACATTAGGATTGCAGAAGTATTCAGCATCAAACATGAAGATACTGAGGAACAAACGGGTCGGTTTCTTGGATCCCTCTTCTTTTTCAAATTTTCGTCCTATTTCTAATCTACCCTTTATTCCAAAGATACTTGAGAAAATTGTCTTGACTCAATAACAATCTTATCTGACTGCTAATTCTGTAATAATGAGAAGTTTCAATCTGGCTTTAAAGCTCTACACAGTACTGAATCCGCCCTTGTAAGAGTCTCAAGTAATATTTTTACAGAAACCGACTCTGGGAAATCCATGGCTTGAGTTTTATTAGATCTGAGTGCTGCATTTGATTTGGTTGAGCATGAGGTCCTGTTGACACGTTTGGAGACATCTGTGGGCCTGCGTGGCACAGTCTTACAGTGGTTCCATTCTATTTAACCTACAGAAGTTTTAATATTTGAATAAGTCATCAGTCCTTCCTCTAGTATACCTCTTAATTGTGGAGTCCCACATGGTTCAATCCTTGGACCGGATTGTTTACCCTGTATATGCTACCTCTGGCTTCCATTTTTAACAAATATAAAGTATCCTTTCATCTACATGCGGAAATGATTGTTATTTCTGAAGAATGTTATATGATTTTCCTAATTATGGCTTTTGTTTGACCTGGAGTGTAGGCTAAAGGGATAGTTCAGCCAAAAATGAAAATTACTCCATAATTTACTCACACTCAAGCTATCCTAGGTGTATATGACTTTCTTCTTTCAGACGAACACAATCAGAGTTATTTTAAAAAAATGTATGATTCACTTCAGAAGGCCTTTATTAACCTCTTGGAGCTATGTGAAGTTTTTTATGATCGCTCAGTGATTTTTGAGCTTCAAAATCTCATCTCCCATTCACTACAATTATAAAGCTTGGAAGACGTGGGGTATTGTTTTTTTAATAATTCTGATTGTGTTCATCTGAAAGAAGAAAGTCCTATACACCTAGGATGGCTTGAGGGGTGAGTACATTTTTTGGGTGAACTAACCTTTTAACTTGTATTTGTCTCTATTCACCTTAGACCTGAACTTGCTGAAAGAGGAGAGTCAAGAACTAAATGAAAATGAAGCGAAGTACCTGGTTGAGAAAAATCCTGATTTCATAACAGAAGAAAAATATTTTAGCTGTTCGCAGACTAAAAAGACTTCCACACGAAAAAGAGCTCAGAAGACCAGAACTAGAGGTTTCTCCTGCCAACACTGGCAAAAGTTTTCCTCAAAATAAAACCCTTAAAAGACACATGAGAATTCACACTGAAGAGAGACATTTCACCTGCAAACACTGTCGAAAGACTTTTACTCATAAAGGAAACCTTAAAAACCACATGAGAATTCACACTGAAGAGAAACCTTTCACCTGCAAACACTGTGGAAAGACTTGTGCTCATAAAGGAAACCTTAAAAAGCACATACGAATTCACACTGGAGAGAAGCCTTATGCATGCCAACAGTGTGGAAAGAATTTCACACAAAGTGAAAGTCTTAAAGTCCACATGATAATTCACACTGGAGAGAGGCCATACACATGCCAACAGTGTGGAAAAGGTTTCAGACAAAACGAAAGACTTAAAGACCACATAAGAATTCACACTGGAGAGAAGCCTTTCACCTGCCAACAGTGTGGAAGAAGTTTCAATCAAAAACAACATCTTAAAGTCCACATGAGAAGTCACACTGGAGAGAAGCCTTATGCATGCACTCAGTGTGGAAAGAGCTTCACTGAGAAAAGAAACTTAAAACTCCACATGAGCGTTCACACTGGAGAGAAGCCTTTCACTTGCCAACAGTGTGGAAGGAGCTTCACTGAGAAAAGATACTTACAACTCCACATGAGAGTTCACACTGGAGAGAAGCCTTTTACATGCCAACAGTGTGGAAAGAGCTTCACTGAGAAAAGAAACTTAAAACTGCACATGAGAGTTCACACTGAAGAAAAGCCTTTCACTTGCCAACAGTGTGGAAAGAGCTTCACAACAGCAATAAACCTCAGGTGTCACATGAGAATTCACACTGGAGATCACATGTGATCAGTGTGGAAACAACGGGTGCTTCTCAATATCCCTCCTCGCTTCCTCACTCCTCAGTCCTCCATCCTGTGACCCGGAAACCTATCGAGCTCAGCCATATTGAAGGACATCTCTATTCTCTTATTGCACCACAACGAGGTGAGGAACGAGGAGTAAGGAGCCTTCCAGAGGAGCTATGAGCGAGGATATGTATAGAAATCTTCTTCATCGAAAAACCTGACGCACGTGTAAATTCTCCTCCCCCTTCTCATCTGTTTTAATCATTTTAATTTATATTTCACCTTTGCAATTTAAATAAACCATACATGCCATATATTTCAACAGTGCATCTTGCTTTATTAATATTTATTTTGAATGTCTTAAAAACAAACTTTAACAACGTAAGTACAGATCCATTTTGCTCAGCTGATGACACTCTGAAGTGATGCTAAAGGGAGCGAGGATATATCAATTCACTTGATTCAATTCCTCCGTCCTCGCATCTTCTCCGTGCATCCTTCCCTCGCATCCTGAAGGGGTGGAGCTAAGATGCAAGGAAAAGAAACGAGGATGCACAAAAGTTTCAAGCAAAAAAAAAAAAATCCCTTAACCCCAAGTTGGTCAGTCTCTAAACCCCTCCTTCCCGTGAGCTCTCGCTGCTGTGATTGGTCAGATGGCGCAGTCCTTTGTGATTGGTTTACCGTGTACAGCGCGAATGACAGCCCATGGGCGTACAGTTATGCAAATGTTTTACTTTGTGACATACAGCCGTAACAGAATAAGATTAGAATTCCTAACGACTCGTTTAGGCGATTGCGAGCGACTCCTTTTTTAATAGACAATAACTTTATATATTGTACACTTTCAGCTTCACAACTTTATGTTCACATACTGCTACATGACACACTGCATGAAAGGTAATATTCGAAAAGGCATAATAGGGGCACTTTAAAAATGGCAAAGCGCAGTGCTCTTAACGCACACTAAATCCACACTATCTCGAATACAGCAACGGAGCGCTATTCGAGGCTTAGTGTATCCCATCATGCATCATGTTCTGGAAATAAATCATGAGACTTTTTGCCGAGATCTCGCGAGAGGTCACGGAAACCTTTTCAATGTAAGTTAAATATTTATATATTACAAATAATTTGGTAGAAAACTGTGCTTTTAAGTTTTATTGGTGCAAAAACGAGTAGTGGTGATATTGTACAACATTTGTAACTGCTTTTTATCATTTAATTAGAAGCACCACAAATTAAAATTGTCATGTTATATGAACAGACATTTAGAAGTTGATTTTAAAAAGGCAAAGTATTTAAAATTAAAATTAAAATAAATCAACGTAAACATTTGCATTTTTACAACACTATAAGTGTGTCCCATCAGGTAATGAAAAGTTTGACACACTTATGGTCTTCATCCTCACTTGAACACTTGGGCCAAATACAGAAAATACGTCTCATTTAAGTAGCCAAGTGGTCAAGTGCAAAGACTGCAAGTGTGGGTATTTGGACAAAGCCTGAGTCTCCCCATCCATCACAGCCATTTTGATGTGTGTGGAATGTGAACAGGGACTCTTGTTGGCATTTATAGCCTAGTGCAGGAGTCACCAAACTCAGTCCTGGAGGGCCACTGTCCTTCAGAGTTTAGCTCCAAAACCAATTAAACACACCTGGACAGCTACAGATCTGGCCACTGAGATCACGCGTGACCACGACATATTGCAAGAGGGATGCTCTAACACAGGAAAGACATGATCAGTAAGGGGCAGTCACGTAACGTACTGAACTGAAGCGGCAGAGAACATTACAGTAATCACGTGAGTTGAAGTCTATTGAAGTTTATTGCGGGTACTACGTGAAGGCCATTAAAATAGTCATGATTTTGTTATCAATAATATTATCACATGTTTATCATGACAGTTAGATCATGGAAAAATCATTTCAAAAGTAAGCTATTACTCTACAGCCTGATTTTTGTCATGCTTCTCTACGTTGTTGATCATCTAAAATCACAATCTAAAACATAGCTTAATGTGGTAAGAACTACAACCAGAAAACCAACACAGAGTATTTTTACCACTCTTCCCTTGTCTTATGCACAATTTACTACAAAAACAGACACAGACAAACTAAAGAGACCATAAAAGTAATTCAGTTTAATTTAAAAGTGTAAATATCCCGTGTCACTGGCGAAGGCTGTTTACACTAAGAGAACAAAGAAATTAACAAAATAATGTTGTTGTTTTTCAATCGCGAGAGAGTGGCGTAGTGTAAGTACATGTTTTTGTTAATGCTTAGGCCGTCTACTCTGACACGAGTGGTATGAGTTTGAATCTGACAGACAAACAAAAATGTATTTTTGCTACATGATGTGACCTAAACAGGGGCGTCGGACAGGTGGTAATAGTGGAACAGTGGAACATTTATTTACAAAATAAATGATGTTTTATTAACAAAGTTC
>JAPDDO010000352.1:0-43410 GCA_027422415.1 Schizothorax lantsangensis
TAAGTCTAGAGAACATCACTGCTGAGGGTTTACTGAACAAAAAAGTCTGGTTGCAGAAAGAGAAGCCCGCATGTCATGGTTTGATAGCATGTCTAGACCATCTCATTATACAATACCTTACCACACCTAATGCTCCTAAGAAAAAACTGTAGATTCATCATATATGCAGACAAAGAAGTAATGAGAATCACTACAGGTGAACAAGATGAAGAAGAGTATGTATTGCTACACGATGGTAAAGGGTTCTCAATGTATCCTCCAACATTGCAATAGAAGCTATGACAGCACTCCGAAATGCTGCAACATATTCTGTTGAAATATCCTCACATGCATGTGCTCTATCCACTGGACTGTGACTTCACTGTGACTACTGTTACAGTATTGGGCAGAGGCTACTTTCATCAATTTAGAGTTTATAGCCCTACCTGAAAACACACACACACAAAAAAAGAAAGTAGTGTACTTCCAACAATACAACCATGTAAACACTGAATGTCATCAAAAATCTAAATAAATAGCTATATAAAAGACATAATTAAATTAATTATAGACACAAATCTGCATATATTCATGACATTCTAAGTATAACAAACATAACCCTCAAATATTATATCGGTATAGTGTATATGTGTATCTTTATTTGTGGTAAGCAAACTGATTTACATTTGTAGGATAACACGTGTGCAGGCAAAAATTATTGTAGTAGATTCTGTTATTCTGTACTCAGTTTATTGTTGACATTGATTAATATCAAAATAATGTACAATGTGTAAATAAACAGCTTGACTCTTTGTTATTTGTAGCTCTTTATTCTGCATGTGCTTCCTGAATGTTATTAAAGATCAGAATACTAGGCTAATATATAATATTAACTTCAGGTGTAATATAAAATAAATTACATGGATTAAAATTACAATAAAAGGTATATAAAAAAAAGATCCAAAGGACCCATCCAGAATCTCGCCTCACAACTTCCAGTCCAGCCACTTTGCTGGACATTGCTGTCATGATGAGTTGTAAAGCTTCTTCAAACAAGCCAGAAAAGACCTGAGCATGGAGGCTAACAAAAGCCCATCAGTTCTGGATCACTGGAGAGCTGCACCTCATACTGAGTACAGTAGGCTACCCATCAGCACACTAATTTGTAGTCTAGACGAGTCAGCGCTAAGTGGCGAAAATCACTTGGTAAATGATGAGCATGAATTCCGATCCCATTCGGACGAAAAATATCGAACATATTTAGAGCTGATTTAAAAAAAAAGATATGTGTGACGCGTAACTTCGCAATGAGGCGCGTGTTAACCTACGTAAGGACCAGGGGCGGTTCTAGACCACAGTAACTGGGGGGGCCAGACAGGGGCCACTTGTGCTTTTAGGGGGCACAATTTTAAAATGTATCTTAACCTACTTTAAGTATTATTCATTCAGTCATTTTTCACCACGTCATGTATCACTGCAGTCTCTAGAAGTAATCTATAACAATTTCAACTAAAATTAATGTTTCATCATGTTTCATTTATTTGACAAATAATTTTTTTTTTTTTTTTCGATATATCCCCAAAAATGTATCATGAAATATCTCGATTCTCAAATATGTGTAAGTAAATGCATTTTGCACCTTTAATAGAATATGTTATTTGGTCTATAATGGGCGATGGGCAAAGTAGCCTAATACTGTAATCTATTAACTACGCATAAAAGCCCGTCTTTTTACTTAAGTACCAGATATGGATGTCATACCATAAAATACTCTTAATACGACTGACTTTGTATTTAATGTGAATTTAATAAAAACACTGTAAGTTAATTAGCCTATAACACTTTCACTGTAGAAAAACAGAGCAAAGAACGTTTACATTATCAAAGAACATTTGAACATATCATTACATTTTCACTTCAGTCCAGCGAGTTCAAGCACTCTCAAAAACTGCCATAATAATCTCTAAAGATGTTTACACTGTGAAATTAATATCTTACTTACATTCGTACTTCTTCACTTTGTTATTTCTGATGAGAGAACTGGAGAATTCAGTCAGCCAGTGCGCGCGGTGACAGCGTGTTTCAGCGATGACTCATCTGAACACCTCTGATTGGTCATTGCATTCATAAGCTCAACAGAATCGGATGTTATTGGTTATAATGCGCAGTGCTTTTAAAAACGTGTCTCTGGCTCTGTGCCAGCAGATTTGAATTTAGCAGCTGGTGGTGTTTTTATTTTTTTAGAAATAGTTTACAGGACAAACTGCGCAGTTCACCTAAAATTGTTTGCTGTGATATGATTCTAAATTTAGGGGGGCCAAAGGAGGGGCCAAGCTTGTTGACAGGGGGGCACTGGCTCCCCTGACCCCCACCCCCCAGAACTGCCCCTGGTAAGGACTCATTTGTTCCTGGAAAATGAAGCGTATCCAGCAGAGCTTTGTGAAACTGAAACTAGAAACTAAATTGTCGGTGGCAGGGGCGTAGCAGCCATTTTAAAAGTGTGTGTGTGTGGGGGGGGGGGGGGGGGGGGGTGGGGGTGCTGTCAGGTGATGTGACCCTCAAAGGCAAAGAAATGATGTACATAATGTACAAAGTAAGTACATTCATGTTCATATAATAAATTCTAAATAGAATACCAATTGGCGTTTTAGAGCAATTTTGGGAACGTGCCATGATAGCTTACAGGAACCTATTTTGTGATATCATACTCAAATTTGAAAAATAACTTCAGGACTTGGGACTTTGAGACCACTGTGAACATCTATATTTGAGCCCACTGTGGACATCTATATTTTCTGATGAAATAAAAAAAATACTTTTTATGAAATAAAGATGTTTTATGGACAATATTTCAATTAAACTACACTTGAACAATAACTTTTATCTTAATTCTTAACACTTGGACTTGGGAAAGGATAATTCTACTCTGGATAATTCTACTTTAGGAGCACAGTCAAAAATTTAGGAGCACCTTCTAATCAATAATCAAAAATTCTGATCAAAAATTAACCTTCCCATTATGGGGAGATATTTTAATCCTTAAAGTGATTTACAGGGAATTTTGTTTTCACCTTTGTAATGGCATTTTTGTAACTTTATTAAAAGTATGTCATATTTTATGTCAAATAAAAAAATTATGTCTATTATATACTATATATTATATACATATTTATATATATAAGCTTTTAACATTTCTAATTAAAACAACAGTATAAAAACAAGAAGAATAAGAAGTAGATTAAGAATAAGTTACCAATTAAAATTAAATCAGTATCTAAGAAATAAATGTGTACTACAGAGGTGGCACAGAAGAACACACAAGTGCCTTGTAGGTGTATTTTCAGACGATTAATGAGGCTCAGAGGTTTTTAATTAAAAAAAAAATCATTTTTTGAATATAGAAATATTAAATGAAAAAAAAGATACTTTAAAAATTAAACTAAAACTGCCAGTAGGAGGCGGTATGTCACTGATTATATCATCATTCATTTAATTGATTCTTCGAACGGCTGATTAATTCAGGAATGAAGTACGTGACTGTCTTTATGAATGGGTAAGTGAATCACTGACTCACTAGATTCGTTTAAAAATTCATTCATAAATGAAACTGTGTTTGAATGGAGATGCGCAGCGGCTCAGCTGTTACTTTGTCGAAAACTATTTTCGTTGAAGAAATAGAGCAAAATAAGGCCATAGTGTTGTAGTCAGACAATATAAATCACTTAATATTAACTTCTTGTTTAATTAACTGTTTTATTAAATCAATATCACATTTGCAAACTCTCACTCATCTTAGTTCATCGCGATCCTTACACTGCACAATGAATCTCTTATTTACACTCTGTCTACACTTTGTTTGTTATAATGAGAGGATATGTCTGCCTGTGATACATTACTCAATTGCAAAAGCAAGTAAGTTAGAAACCTTTGAAGCTCCTTCAGCGCAAACACAAATATGCTGATCGGGTCAGTTGCACAGGCGCTCCTAAATATTGTTTCATAGTCCAGTCGCAAACACGCAGTAGTTTTCAGTCGCAATGGTCGCACTGTAGAGCTGATGCGGCATTACAGTAGGTTAAATCATAACATGGACATTTGATCGCGCGTGAATCGTGTCATCGCGACATAACACATACTTACTGTGTGTGTTTGGGAAAAAAGGACGTAATTGTCCTCTGCTTTTATTTCTGGGGTTAATTTTACCCCAGACCGCCAAAGAGCAAAGATAAAGATGTGAATGAATGAAACCAGAGAGCAGCAGGAGATTTGAAGCTCATTGCAGACAGACGCGCCCAAGAGATGATTTGCCTTTTGATTGGCTGAATGTTAGTTCACTCAAAACTAAGTAACAAATCAGAGAACGTGGGTGGGAAATGTTGGCGGTGGGTCAAAAAATGCGGGGGACATAATCATATCATAGTGCGGGGGACGTGTGCAGACATAGTGCAGCCCCCGGCTGCTACGCTCCTGTGGTCCCGAACCGCTTGAACGCAACATTTGCTGAAATCATTGTAATACTTAAAAAACGTTTTTATTCCCACCAAACAAAGTTCTACCTTCCATTTGACCACTGGACAAAGATTTAGGTAAATCGACAGTCCTGCTGTCTTTTTCTGAATGTTCAAAGTAGCCACATAACATTAAGATTTGTACTCATAGAAATTACTAAAGTAGTCAAACTTGTTCATTAGAAGGGGGTACAAGCTGTAAGTAATTTGAGATATCTGATAACACTGATTAAATGAAAAAGTTTCATATAATCCCATCTCAGTTAAACTAGAAACTAACCACACAAAACAACCGATTAGCCTATTCAAACTGAAAACGATATATTTGTGCAAATTTGCCTTCTGGACCACTATACATTTTGTTTGCACACCCTCATTGAAACAAATTAACTAATCCGAGAAGGTGGTAATCAGTGGCGGAGCCAGAGCCGATCCTCCCTATACGCAGAATACGCACGCTGCATAGGGCCCCCGATACACCAGGGGGCCCCCTTGCTCTCAAAGATGTTTTAATTTTAGTTTCGTTTTTAATTTTGGCCAGCGGTTCTGAAAACATGAATGATCGTTTCTCTTAATGTGGTGCGCTGTCACGCTCTCCATGTACAAATCAGCCAGATCATGTAACGTGAATGTCTTCCAGTCTCTTGCTCTTACTTAAAAAAAAAAAAAAAAAAACGAGAGCTTATATGAGCCGCGGAAGAGATACTGCTCCTCGAGCGCTTTCCGCGAGCGCGATTCGAGACGGAGTGAAACACAGACAAATGCGTCTCATCCATATTAAATAGGTACTAGTATCTAATGAATAAGTACCAGTATCTAAAAAATAAGTACTAGTATCTAATGAATGCTTGGTAATATTTAAATAGATACTAGTCAATATTGCAATAATTACTAGTCAGAAATCAAAAGATTATATCAAAAACAGAACAACTACCACTACCTGTTCATTTGTGTCACGGTGCACACACGAGGGAGGAACAGGAACACGCAGACGAGGACATAAACTCAAATAATAGTCTTTAATGAGACATCAAGGTAGGACAAGGCATGACTGACATGGACAGGATACACCGGGGAAGTAACGAGTAGACCAGACGAAATCAAACTGAACAGGCATGAACTAATATACACAGGTTAATTACAGATAACGAGACAAACACAGCTGGACAAGAGTTAACTCATAATGACATCTGACGAGGACAGGAAACAAACCAAATATGGACACAAGAGGCAGGAACAGATGACACACACAACAGAACCCTGACATAACTCCCCCCTCCCGGAAGGCGTGTCCCACGCAGTAACAGTTCCACCGGGGGGGGGGGGTGGGCGCTCTGGAGGCCCCTCAGGACAAACACGGACAGGAACACAGGACGGGGACCTCCAGAGCGGAACAGACAGACAAAGGAGGCCATGGCGGAGCTGGGAGCTCAGGAGGCCATGGCGGTGCAGGGAGCTCAGGAGGCCATGGCGGTGCAGGGAGCTCAGGAGGCCATGGCAGGTGGTCCTTGTGGCCATGACCTCGGTCCCCTCAGCCCGGCCCCTACAGCCGGAACCCTTCCTACCCCCCCAAAAAAAATTTCCCTGGGGAAGTCAGGGGGTATCAGGAGCCCTCCGGGGCTAGACACACAGAACAGTACATGACATGACAAGACTCCAGGGCCAGACAGACAGGACAGGACAGCCCACAGGAACAGGAAGCCCTCCAGGGCTAGCTCGGAGGCTGAGGCTTCTTCTGGCATGATCAGGAGTCAGAGGCCCAAACAGGGTCCCTCAGCGACCGCCTCCATTTCAGCGACAAGGGGGCAGGCGGCTAGAATGGCCTCCATGGCCACAACAAGAGGAGCCGCCTGCCCCAGACGAGTCTCCATGGACAAGACAAGACATGGTTCTTTAAAATGTTCCTGTGGGCACAACAAAACAGACACACGGCACTCCTGGCTGTGACATGTGGACTCTCCACGGGGCTAGGGTAAGCGGTGGCCAGTGGGCATGAGTCAGCGCCGATCCGGTGGGCTTGAGTCAGCGGCAATCCGGCGGGCATGAGTCAGCGGCGATCCGGCGGGCATGAGTCAGCGGCGATCCGGCGGGCATGAGTCAGCGGCGATCCGGCGGGCATTGAGTCAGCGGCGATCCGGTGGCGTGATCTCCCGCGAACGGCACGCCTGGGGAGCGGCAACCCGGGAACTAGGCAACCCGGCGGGCTTGGGAGAGCCCCAGCCGGCGGACCGAACAGAGCTCGCGACCAGAGGACTTGCGGCGGTCCCGCCGAACTCCCACGCATCATCCGCGGGCTAGAGTGGGATGACGAGCAGCGACTTCCTTGCCGCGAGACAGACAGAACATAAGAACAAAACAAAAGACTTTTGAAAACGAAAAACAAAACGGGGTGAATGGGTGCCGCTTACGGTTTAGGTCTGGTCTTCTGTCACGGTGCACACACGAGGGAGGAACAGGAACACGCAGACATAAATTCAAATAATAGTCTTTAATGAGACATCAAGGTAGGACAAGGCATGACTGACATGGACAGGATACACCGGGGAAGTAACGAGTAGACCAGACGAAATCAAACTGAACAGGCATGAACTAATATACACAGGTTAATTACAGATAACGAGACAAACACAGCTGGACAAGAGTTAACTCATAATGACATCTGACGAGGACAGGAAACAAACCAAATATGGACACAAGAGGCAGGAACAGATGACACACACAACAGAACCCTGACAATTTGGAGATATCTTCAACCTCATAAAGAACTAGTAAGAATGTAGTTGGAGATATCATAATTCAAACAAATCATTGCATAAACATGAGTACCTCTCAACCGTCCAATCAGAGTCCACATGGCAATACAAAACATTAATATGCTGAATTAATTTGATTGTTAAGTAGGGTTAACTGGCTTCCTATGTTAGCCTACCTTGCTAATTGGTTACCATAAAAACGCAAAGAAAAGATTACAAACCTGTTGTCCAACAAAAGTATATTGACATGTTTTTACTCCAAATTCACATCATAACATCAGTCGAGCATTTGAAATAAGTTCATTTTGTGATCTGACATGGTTTCATTAAACAGAATGAGGCAGAAATCATGCCACTTTATGTTATTCTATACAGTGATAAAGGCTGTCGATTAGCATTGCATTTTAAACATACTTTATTCTTATAAAAATACCCGAGATGGATTGAAGAACACAGATAAAACCATATATTGTCGCAACCATTGTTTATTTTTTTCATGTTTCATCAGTAAAACGTCTATCTGCATGTTATGCAGCTACTACTCTACATAAACAGCGAAAGCTGAATGTCTTTGTCCATATAAGGGATTTCCTGGAAGTGAGTCTCACTAGCAGAGTTTCTGCGCGAGGGCACCCTCTGGCGAAGAGTATGAATGAAAATAAATTACTCGTTATTGCTCACAAAATAACGAGTAAAAATAGCAAACATAATTAAGAACTTTGAGGCTTTAAGCCTAGAATACACTATGCGATTTTTGCCCCGATTTCCCCCCGATTTTACAGTCTGAACAAGTTGACGCTAGTTGAGGAAAGTCAGAGCCAGTCTGCAGATTACAGCTGACAGATTCCACAGAAAATCGCGTGGTGTACGATGGCCACAGACTCTGATTTTTTAGCTTCAGATTTTGATTCTATCCAGTCATAGATATCAAACCATGTTTGATATTTTCGGCCGATTTTGGAACACATATAGTATATGACGCGTCGCTATGGCAACCGGATATGCGCTGACCAGCACAAGAGAAGAAATGGAGACATACACCACCAAGTGGAGCTCCGCCATGGAGGAAAAACTAATTAATCTCTGGCAGGAACATGAGTGCCTTTATAATGTAAATGACAACTCTTATCATAACCGGACAAAGAAAAAAGTTGGGCGGCGATCGCTACAGAACTTAACCAACCACGTAAGTACTGATTTGTCCATTATCATTAGCTCCTTCTTGACATAATTAGCAAACCACATTCTGGAGTAAACATTTATCTCGATTCATTCATTATTATGTTAATATTTATCATTACCCATGGCTCGACATCAACGCTTTTTCGTGATAAGTGGATACGTAGCCTGATAAAATGTCAATAGCTGCTAATGATTGATTGTATTACATTAACAGTTATATATTAACGGCTATTTATTAACTGTAACAAGGTAGCGTTCTAGCTCACACAGCTTGTCTGTGTGGGTAGGAATCAAAACAGAAAAAAAAAAACTGTCATAAAAAAACAGTATCACAAGTACTTAACATTAAGTGACTTACGTTTTAGACAAAATATTGTCAACGAAAGTATTTGAAGAGTTCATTTGCAAAAACAGATAACTTTTATTTAACAGATAACTTTATTAATTTCCATAAATCCTGTTTTTATTGGTATGTTTTTATTGTGTGAGTTAGCTTTATTTTTTTGGGTTATTATTTAATCAAAACAACCCAACTGCAGTTTGATTGATATTACTTGGATTGCAGAATAAAAAAAACATGCTTTTATCGCAGTTATCTGTTTTAGCAGATGAACTCTTCATTTACAAACAAAGCCACAGCAGAGCAGCTGTGCGTTTCAGAACAATGCAGTAGTTTCTTTTCTGAAAAAAAATCATTGTTTTAAACTAATGAATGATTTAATGCCACTAAAACAGACAGTGCGTTTTGAATTAATTAGTCGTTTTGAATGAATGTTTCAACTCATTAAGACAGTGACCTGCCGCCACCTACTGGCGGGTTTTGTTTCAAATCTAAAAGCATTGCATTTTTTCCAACATTTTATATTTAAATGATGAATCCTGTAACATTCTTTATGCAGTTATAATTTAACTTAATGATATGAAACATTTATAAATACATTTGCATTTCAGTTTCAGAGGTGAAGAAACGAATTACTTCATTGCGTACACAGTACAGCCGATTACTGAAGCCCAAGCCAAGTGGCAGTGGAGATGCAACTGCTACAGCAAAGCAGATCTGGCTTCATAAAAATATGGAATTCTTTAAAAAACACATGATGCCACGTAACACAGAGACCAGTGTAAGTATTCCATTTTTTTTTCTCCATAATTTTTTTTTTGTATAGACAATGAGTTGTGTGACTGTAATACACAGTTATGAACATTAACATATGGTAAAAAACATGGTAAAAAATGTCCTGTACAATTAAAATGATAAATGAGGACTGACTAATTCAGATCTTGAATGAAATGGCAATAAAGGAAAGGGAAGTGGTGTGTGGCCAAGTATGGTGACCCATACTCGGAATTTGTGCTCTGCATTTAACCCATCCAAGTGCACACACAGAGCAGTGAACATACACCTGGAGCAGTGGGCGCCCGGGGAGCAGTTGGGGGTTCGGTGCCTTGTTCAAGGGTCTCACCTCAGTCATGGTATTGAGGGTGGAGAGAGTGCTGGTTATTCACTCCCCCCACCCACAATCCCTGCCAGACCTGCGATTCGAACCCACGACCGCCCCAATAAATGTCTGCAAAGCCCCCTTTTGAATGTAGACATATCATGTGTAAATAATGAGATAAATGTATGTTCTAATTTTTTATTAAAATAATGATCTTATATACACTTATGTCTTTTCAAATTTATTTATTACTTTTTACTTTGAGTACACCAAAGTTTATTTTTAAAAATAATTGATTGAGTAAATGTGTATTAAGCTAGACTTATAAAATATTTTTACCATTTATTGTGGATACTTTTATATATCAATTAATTATTCACCAAGACTTTAATGTCTTTACAGCTTGACCCATCAATAAAGGAACTGTTGAAAGAAGATGAGAAGTATCCAAATGAAATGAGTGATCAAGAAGATTGCATGTCAGATGGATCTGACCAGGAAGCACGACCACTTCAAAAACGGTCCGGGAATGCTCAAACTGACACTTACAAAGAAAAAAGTGCTTTTCCAACAACAAAAGCACAACCAAAGAAACGGAGACAATCTGAAGCCATAGAAATTCAGAAACTTACAGTGTTGAAAGAGATGTCAGCATTCGTTCAAAATGCCAGTTCAAAGCAGTCTGCTGCTGCTGCTAATTCAGAAGCCACGTTTGGGCACCAGGTGGCAATAGAAATTAGCAACATTAAAGATAACACCTTACGAATTAGTGTAAAAAGAAAAATAATGAATATAATTTATGAGGCACAAGAATCAGAGCAGTTTGGTGCAAACCCAAATCATCCACAAAACCCACCCTTCATTGCTCACCAGCCACCTTCTCCGTATACACCAACCTTTCAACCTCCACCTCATTTTTCATCTCACTCACTTCCACCACCACATGCACATAATTACAAGACACAATTTGACCATCCTCAAACACATGGGTTTCCTAAGATGGTCCATGATGTTGAGGACTAAAGACTTAACTTAATTTATGCTATGCATTCTGTTTGTTATGAATATGCTTTAAATGTACTATATGTTGTTTTTATGAGCTCATATTGCTTACATCCGGGCTGCCCAACTAGGGGTTTCCCTGGTTTACATATTTCCTTAGTTCAGTAACATTTTTATTGTGTGCATTTTCATAATACATTTGTAAGTTGTAGAAGATTGCAGAGAATAATTATTTGGGTTAAAAGAGGTGATAGAAAAGTATATTTATTTCTGTTTATTCATCAAATAAAATAAACAGGTCAATGTGCAATCCTGGTGTAATCACTGTACATTGTATTGTAAGTTTAATAGTTACAATTAAAAAACAATCTTTAGGACAACATATAATATTACTACAATAGTTTGGTAGACTGATTTGCACTCAATTAAACAAATGTTTCTTGCCAAGGAACAAGGCCTGCAGGAGAAACAAAGTACTCTTTAAGTGTGTCTCTCTGTTGCCGCACTTGAAGGCTGAAGTTTCTAGCTTTTCCTCCATGCCAAGACTGCAGTGCTGGTTCCTCTTTCCTCCACTCTCCCTCCATAAGTCTGTGGTCTTCATACTCTCTGTCAGCCAGTCCAGGGGGTGTGTATGCATCAGAGTGCCGTTCACTGAGGAAGTTATGGAGGCAGACTGCTGCCAGTGTGATTTTCCCCACATTGTCTGGGTGAAGATGGATAGTGGTGCGAAATAGCCTCCACCTATTGGCCAGAATGCCAAAGGCATTTTCAACAACACGACGTGCACGTGATAGTCTGTAATTAAAGATCCTCTCCTGATGATCCATGTGCCTGTGAGAGTAGGGCTTCATTAGGTCTGCACGTAAAGGATATGCATCATCTCCTAAAAACGTGAATGGTATAACGGCTTCTGAGTTTGGCAGTGGCTGTGGAGGTGGGATGTTGAGGAGTCCCTGGTCAAGTGCTTGTCTGAAATCAGAGTGGGCAAAAAGTCCTGCATCTGCTATCCTACCCTGAGCACCAACACTCACATACAGAAACTTATAGTTGGCATCCACCACTGCCATAATCAAAATTGAGAATCTTCCTTTGTAATTGTGAAATGTACTTCCACTGTGTGCTGGTGGCTGAATAAAGATGTGTTTCCCATCAAGGGCACCCAAGCAGTGTGGAAACTGCCATCTTTGCTGGAACGAAGCAGCAATTGTTTGCCATTCCTCCTCAGTTTTTGGTGTCTGCAAGTAATAAAAAAAGAAGACAAAGAAAGAAAAAGAAAGCACACATGCTTTCTAAATTTATTTCACTGACTACCTAACACCAAAGTATTTCATTGGGAAACAACCAAGCATAAACTGACAAAAATCTATAATGTCACATAAAGCAAGGCTCAACATTAAGCATGTCATGTGTTTGCATAAAGGATTTCTACTTAATTCTTTGATATAACCTAAGTTATCTGATTAGCTCAGTCATTAAGATGTTTAACCCTTAGGGTTAAAAGGGTAAAAAGTTACACTTAGGTCCATAGTGGACAAAAAAGTCCAGGTAAAAATAAAACGGTCATAAAAATTGGAAGCTTGGGAGCACAGACTTAAGTTTGGTCTCATTTTAAAGAAGACCCATGGCAGATTATTGTTGAAGTAAAAAAAAGTTGAAAAAGTGAAACCAAAAAAAGCTATACAGGTTTAAGTTTATGAAAATGATTTATGAACAATATTTTATATTTTATTTTATGAATATTTTATATATGAAACATGTTGAACTCTAAACCTGCTAGAAAATCAAAGCCATAAATCTAAACAAGATAGCTCAAAAAATGAGCTTTCAGTAAAATTTTGTTTGGGCGCAGTACCAAATTTCCCCCATTAGATGCCAGCATACTCAGCTGGTGCACACAGTGGTTGGATTTGTGATTTGCAGTAGAGTTTCTCTCTCAATTTTTACAAGAACACACACATACACACACCATTTGTTTTTATGACACACATACAAACCACACTCTGACAGCCATACCAACACACCCACACAATTATAGCTGAATTATTTTCCAATTGGCTCTATAATATGCAGAAGCAGAAAACAGGAATAAAGCAAGTATTTGCTTTATAGACCAAACCTGAAGAAATGGCACCATCTGATAAAAAATTAAATTTTGAAGCCTTGCCAACAGAATGAAAGCCTATTAACAAAAATTGCATCATTTTACAGTTAAACGGCACTGCGATGAAAAATAGCAGTTTTAATGGGTTTCAATGGGGACATTTTTGTCCAAAAGTTGCTGAGTGTTTCACTTTTTTGTACCTAGTGTAAAATACATTTATTAAAGGAAATGAGGGTGGAATATTAAAATTCCAATAAAAATACACAACTGAGCCAAAAACGTATGCAGTTAGCATTAACACAGCCAAAATTATATATATATATATATATATATATATATATATATATATATATATATATATATATATATATATATATAAAACTAAAATGGACAAAAATGTCCATAAGGGTGCACAAGGGTTAATGTACAAATTAATATTTCAATACAAATATTTAATTTATATGCCATATGAAGCTCATTGTTACATGCTAAAAAAATTTGCTGCATAGCCCGAATTACTGATATTCAGATGATGCATTAAAAATAGAAATAGAAATCCTTAAATGATAAATAATCACTGTCATTTTCTAAGTCTTGGTCATAATCTATTTTTTCATCCTTATTGTTTGTTTTAAATTGCAAAGTAGAATTACATACCGTTGGAATTTTTAAGCTTGTCATTCACGTTTTCATCAAAATCAAAATACTTCACCTCTTCCTTACTTTTAGATAATCGTCTTTAAGTACTTTGTGCAGTGCATCAGATGTTTCTGACACAATCCTGGAGACTGTACAAGCACCCATCCTATACTGGAAGCTCAATGATTTGTAACTTTCACCTTTGGGATTACAAATATATAAAAAAGATCTTAAAAATATGAAACACACATACATACATATATATATATACATATACATACACATACATACATACACATATATATATATATATATATATATATATATAGAAAGCCCCAGATATCATACATACAAACCTGTTGCCAAAAAGCGTAGAGTTAATGACAACCTTTCCCTGGCAGTGATGGCCCGTCTCATTTTGGTATTCTGCTTGGCGATCAGAGGTTCAACCATACCAAGAAGGATGTTGAATTCTTCATGGGTCATTCTAAGCATTTGTCTGAACCCGAATCTGTCCTCTATCTACCAGTGTTGCAATAAAATACAATACAATGAAATAAAAAAGTAAATAAACATAGCACTCAAATTTTAGCCTCAGTATTTGACTCATCAGCATAGACAAAACAATTGACTGATCGCGCTACTCACCTCTAACTCCCGCTGTAATCTGTAGAGACCATACTGGCCACGTCTACCCACCCAAGACCGCATCCAAATGCGCTTGGCTTTTTTTTTCTCTTTTGAGTCAGCACACAGAGTCGCTACAAAAATTACTGCGCTCATTTCCTGCACGTCCATAATTGTTTCATCTGTCACGCGTCTCCTAGCAACAAGGCGCATGTTTCTGTGATCGGACAGACTTGAAAGTCTATTAGTGTATGATCCTCAGTCATGTAGTGTATGATGGCCTTTTTCCTTTGTCACTATTTGCAAAGTCGGTAAGTGTATGATGCCTAGTGTTTTAAAAATCTGTTCAGATTTTAAAAGTTGTGTAGTGTATTCCAGCCTTAACGTTACACGTTGCTTTCCGACCAGTCATCGCGTGCCGTCACACGCACACATTCACTCGCACGCACGCACGCACGCACACACACACACACACACACACACACTGTAGCTCGCTCACTCACTCGCGCGCACACACAATCGCTCTCGCACGCACACACACTCACTGTCGCTCGCACACATGGCGCACACACTCACTGTCGCTCGCACACATGGCGCACACACTCATTGTCGCTCGCACTCTCGCTCACATACTCACTCACTCTTGACGGAACCCGTCGTGGAGGACCGTTAAAAAATTAAACATGATAGTCTTTCTGTCGTGATGTCGTGAAGCATCGAAGGCGCGACGTAGGTTGCCGCCCACTATGACACACTATACGAGATGAAACGATCGAATCTTGCGTCCCAACGCCCGTTGTCTTTTACGAATCCCCACGACACCCTACGTCAAACGGATCGGGCTAAAATCGTGTAATCTGAACCAGGCATTAGTCTGACATGTTTCTTGTCCACTACACAAGATTGTAGATTGTCATAAAAACATAACACAATTTGTTCATACAGGACATTATTCAAACTGCAAAGTGTTTACTTATATTTGTGTACACTCGCAATAAAACACAACATTGTGCTTTTTGTCAAACTGTAACCTACAACTGTCTCCCAACCAAAATCACACACACACTGTTAACTTATCAGCTCTCAGTTCATAGACGGGTGAACACCAGCCAGTGCAGTAAACATAGCCTAACTAACATTAGCTGGCTACGATTTCAGTACAGTAATAGCAAAGATCCTTGCTCCTTCTCAACTCTCTGGTAATATTTTATTCACAAAATACAACCAATAGTACGGTAATGTTAAATCTTACTTGTGAAAAGTAATCCCCCGAGCCCTATTTGCGATTGTCCGCGGATTTGAACAGGAAAATGCTGTATAGCGCTCAGCATCTAAACTGCTGCCACGCAACAAAACTAAGAACGGTTTAAGATGGCGCCCGCATTTCACAGCGCACATGCAGCGGCCGAGAGGCGGGACTGGCCTATGACGCCACCAACTGTCAAGCTTATGCACAAGGCCCGGTCATAGTTTAAAGTTCTGAAAAGTCCTCTGCAATCCTAATACTTTATAATATTAATATTAAAAACATGGCCTGACCAACCAAGGAAAAATTCGGTAACATTCCACGTTTCATCCACTAGCAGAGGACATATACAATTTGGCGGGGTAACATTAGCCCGTTAGCATTGGCTACCACAAATATTTTGTCAACTAAAATGGCATTTAAATAAAAACTTACCTCTGAATCTCTGGGCTTCGACGTCGGTTACTTCTATGCCTGCTTCTGATATTTTTTGAAGGACCTCCTCGGTTGAAAGCCCTGTAAGAACCATGAGTAACCGTATGACTTCTTCTCCACCGATTGCCGAAAGAAAGACCGCGAACTGGACGACGTTCTCTTAAATTGAGATTCAAGCAGCCAATCAGGACTGGCTCTACATATTTGACATCTTTCAAAAGTAGTGAGCTGGCAGTCTCCGTTCCCGCTCTCTCCAGTAAATTAGGGAGGGATAATGTACTCAGGCTATGCAATGCAAAAATGTTTCTGATGAAATAAACTATAACAGTGAGAATCAGCCATTTGTGTGTTTATGTGTGTTGTTTTTCATTTACATAATCAATATAATATTATAATTTCATCAGCTGGATAATTGTATTATAATGATTTAATATCAGCAAATTGACTTACAAAACTTTTATTTCCTTTATTTCAAGGCTACTCAAATATAGTGATAAGTTAAAATCTACCTTAAATAATTAAGGTGTCATTAAAACCTTTAAACAACTACTTTTACAAAAAAAAAAAAAAAAATTGGCTTAGCAGAAGCTTTCTCTTGATATTGTACCTTAACCTTTAAAAGAAACGGTACATATATGTACCTTTTAATGCTGGAGAACATATATGTACCTTTTTGACCCTCGAAAAGGTATATGTACCTTGAGGTCCAATAATAAGCCCTATGGGGTACGTTAGTGTAGATTGTACCTTGGGGTACAGAAATGGACTCCTACTGTACCCCTATTTCTGAGAGTGTATACAAGTTAGCAGATGTGCCCAGAATATGAAAGCAACGCTCAAAATTTTCACATTATGCATTTTTCCTCCCATAGAAAACCATTATAAAGAAAAGTATAATGTAAGTGGCTTATTGAATGAAGACAGTGATATGAAAAATAACTATTAAACCATAACTCGTTTATTATTGAAAGGATTTTCGTATGTACTGTATTTTCTGTTTATTTTAAACATACTGTAATAGTTGTTTGTTATTATTGCAATAAAAAAACTGTGATATGAAAAGGCCAAATTCGGTATAGTTTATAAAAATATATACTATGTATGTACAGGTAAGCATATGAACCCAGAACATGAATGCAACATGCTGAATTTAATTTCCTCTCATTGATAACCAATATAAAAACATTTAATATGGTGTAATGGAGGAAGACAGTGATAAATACCAAATAAATATAGACTAAATTCAGTATACAATTTATATAATATTTGGCAAGCAGCTGAGCCCAGACTATATATGAAAACATGCTAAATTACATGTTAATCATTTTACTCCCATAGAAAACTGTTATAATGAAAACATTTAAAGTGGCTTAATGCATGAAGAAATAATATTCAAAGGCCAAACTCAGTATACACCTTACAGTGATACTGCATAAAAAGGACAAATTCGGTGTACAGTTATATACAATATGCACTATGTGAAGGATTTCCTTCCTTCCCCTTTTCATTTCTTCTGTAGCTCGGAGTTCCGTTCCATCTCACTGTAGCCAAAAATATCCGCTTGCCGCTTGGAGCCACTGAGTCACGTGATGGCATGACAAGAGGCGCGTTCGACTTGAAGCGGCGCTGTGCAGAATGATCACCGTATGACATCAAAGTACCGCGAGAGCGATTTGAATGCATAGGATCCGACTGCTTTCTTATAGCTCTCGCGGTACTTTGATGTCATAAGGTGATCACTCTGCAAGCGCTGCTTCAAGTCGAACGCGCCTAACAAAACAGCGTAGCAGGGGAGGAGCAGCAATGTTTGCATACGAGATGTGAAAAGAGCGGAATATACGCCCAAAGACATGTCTACACTTTGATAAATGTATTAAGCAATGTATTAAGTGTATAGGAGAAAAAATTAACCGAAAGTATCGATCTTATCAGGCTAGTATCGATCCGATACCAATACCAACGTTGGTATCGATACTATCGATATTTGGATCGATCCGTCCACCCCTATATCATAGTGCGGGGGACGTGTGCAGACATAGTGCAGCCCCCCGGCTGCTACGCTCCTGTGGTCCCGAACCTCTTGAACGCAATATTTGCTGAAATCATTGTAATACTTAAAAAACGTTTTTATTCCCACCAAACAAAGTTCTACCTTCCATTTGACCACTGGACAAAGATTTAGGTAAGTCGACAGTCCTGCTGTCTTTTTCTGAATGTTCAAAGTAGCCACATAACATTAAGATTTGTACTCATAGAAATTACTAAAGTAGTCAAACCTGTTCATTAGAAGGGGGTACAAGCTGTAAGTAATTTGAGATATCTGATAACACTGATTAAATGAAAAAGTTTCATATAATCCCATCTCAGTTAAACTAGAACTAACCACACAAAACAACCGATTAGCCTATTCAAACTGAAAACGATATATTTGTGCAAATTTGCCTTCTGGACCACTATACATTTTGTTTGCACACCCTCATTGAAACAAATTAACTAATCCGAGAAGGTGGTAATCAGTGGCGGAGCCAGAGCCGATCCTCCCTATACGCAGAACACGCACGCTGCATAGGGCCCCCGATACACCAGGGGGCCCCCTTGCTCTCAAAGATGTTTTAATTTTAGTTTCGTTTTTAATTTTGGCCAGCGGTTCTGAAAACATGAATGATCGTTTCTCTTAATGTGGTGCGCTGTCACGCTCTCCATGTACAAATCAGCCAGATCATGTAACGTGAATGTCTTCCAGTCTCTTGCTCTTACTTAAAAAAAACAAAAAAAAAACGAGAGCTTATATGAGCCGCGGAAGAGATACTGCTCCTCGAGCGCTTTCCGCGAGCGCGATTCGAGACGGAGTGAAACACAGACAAATGCGTCTCATCCATATTAAATAGGTACTAGTATCTAATGAATAAGTACCAGTATCTAAAAAATAAGTACTAGTATCTAATGAATGCTTGGTAATATTTAAATAGATACTAGTCAATATTGCAATAATTACTAGTCAGAAATCAAAAGATTATATCAAAAACAGAACAACTACCACTACCTGTTCATTTGTGTCACGGTGCACACACGAGGGAGGAACAGGAACACGCAGACGAGGACATAAACTCAAATAATAGTCTTTAATGAGACATCAAGGTAGGACAAGGCATGACTGACATGGACAGGATACACCGGGGAAGTAACGAGTAGACCAGACGAAATCAAACTGAACAGGCATGAACTAATATACACAGGTTAATTACAGATAACGAGACAAACACAGCTGGACAAGAGTTAACTCATAATGACATCTGACGAGGACAGGAAACAAACCAAATATGGACACAAGAGGCAGGAACAGATGACACACACAACAGAACCCTGACAATTTGGAGATATCTTCAACCTCATAAAGAACTAGTAAGAATGTAGTTGGAGATATCATAATTCAAACAAATCATTGCATAAACATGAGTACCTCTCAACCGTCCAATCAGAGTCCACATGGCAATACAAAACATTAATATGCTGAATTAATTTGATTGTTAAGTAGGGTTAACTGGCTTCCTATGTTAGCCTACCTTGCTAATTGGTTACCATAAAAACGCAAAGAAAAGATTACAAACCTGTTGTCCAACAAAAGTATATTGACATGTTTTTACTCCAAATTCACATCATAACATCAGTCGAGCATTTGAAATAAGTTCATTTTGTGATCTGACATGGTTTCATTAAACAGAATGAGGCAGAAATCATGCCACTTTATATTATTCTATACAGTGATAAAGGCTGTCGATTAGCATTGCATTTTAAACATACTTTATTCTTATAAAAATACCCGAGATGGATTGAAGAACACAGATAAAACCATATATTGTAGCAACCATTGTTTATTTTTTTCATGTTTCATCAGTAAAACGTCTATCTGCATGTTATGCAGCTACTACTCTACATAAACAGCGAAAGCTGAATGTCTTTGTCCATATAAGGGATTTCCTGGAAGTGAGTCTCACTAGCAGAGTTTCTGCGCGAGGGCACCCTCTGGCGAAGAGTATGAATGAAAATAAATTACTCGTTATTGCTCACAAAATAACGAGTAAAAATAGCAAACATAATTAAGAACTTTGAGGTAAATATGTGCAAATCCTTACATTTTTCTTCAGTGTAGAGAAGTGTACTTTTTTTAAATTTTTCTTGCAGCTATATTTAATATTATATTTATTCTTAAATACTCAGTTTTGTATATTACAGTGAAATAGTGTTATTACAAAAGTAATATTCCAGTAATATTCCTTATTTTGTTTAATGTTTTTATTTAGAAATAATAACCATAATCATTATTAGTTCTATTGATATATACACTATATTGCCAAAAGTATTGGGACACCCCCTTCTAATGAACAGGTTTGACTACTTTAGTAATTTCCATGAGTACAATGTTTAATGTTTAAGCGTATAATGATATTCTAGGGAATTGTGTGCTTCTAATTTTATAGCAACAGTTTGGACAGGACCCTTTTCTATTCTAACATGACAATGCCTCTGTGTATAAGGCAAGGTTCAAAAAGAAATGATTAATTCAGACAGTGTGGAAGAACTTGACTGGTCTGCATAAAGCCAAGTCCTAATCCCAGTTTAACACCTCTGGTGTGACTGTAAATGCAGACCTCGAGCCAAAAACTCATCACCAAACACCAATGACTTGTTCATATGGGTTCAGTCATTTTAGACACTTCCAAAACTGTTGCAACAGAGATTGAAATACAATTTTTTAATACATGATCTATGTTTTCATCTTTGTTGCCACAGTTTTGGAAGTGCCTTTTTTCTGTTCTAAAGAAGGGGGTGTCACAATACTTTTGCCCATATAGTTTATGTACAAGTCATTGGTATTTGGTGACGAGTTTTTGGCTCGAGGTCTGCATTTAAAGTCACACCAGAGGAGTTCAGCTGGGATTAGGACTTGGCTTTATGCAGACCAGTCAAGTTGTTCCACACTGACTGAATCAATAATTTATTCTTGAACCTCAAGTCAAGTCAAGTCAAGTTGAGCTTTATTGTCATTCCGCTACATGTGGGGACATACAGTGGAACGAAATGTCGTGCCTCACAGGTCCACGGTGCTACATAAATACAGACATACAACAATGAAGTAGAACACTATAAACCTATACACAACTAACCTACTGACAGATTTTGACTAAGTATACTATATATAAATGTTTACCCTATACATCTAAAGATAAAAGATAAAAAATACAAACAATGCGAATGCTTCACATAAATACTGTACATGTACAGAGAGAAACATTGTGAGTCAAGCAGCTGGCTGGGGAACAGTACAAGCTGATTTGTAGTGCATGAGCATGTAAACATACATATACATATATTAGTCTTTTGTGGGATTGTGTACACACAGCAGTGTGTGAAAAGTGTCTAGTGCGCATAGAGAAGAGTGTGTTACTACAGGAGGTTTGTACAGGCCCACTCACCTGTGTGTAGCACACTTTGAATTGCACAAAAAAAAAAAAAAAAAAAATTATTTGGTGTGGTAAGGTTGTGGGGTGTTTGGAGAGGGGGGGGGTCCATGTTTCAGGAGGTAGGGGTGTGCATGGGGTTTCAGAGGGGGGCGAGGTGATTTGGGTTCAGGGCTCTCACAGCCTGGGGGAAAAGCTGTTGAGCAGTCTGGCGGAACGGGCTCTGATGCTCCGGTACCGTCTTCCTGATGGTAGGAGCTGGAAGAGACTGTGGGAGGGATGGGTGGGGACATTTTCCTTGCACGATGCTCCAGCAAAACCAACAGCATCGTGCAAGGAAAATGTCCAGGATGGATGGGAGAGGGGCACCGATGATCTTTGCAGCCGTGTTCACTGTCCGCTGGAGGGTCTTGTGGTCAGCAGCACTGCAGTTCCCGTACCAGACAGTGATGCAGCTGGTCAGTACACTCTCAATGCATGGTGCCCCTGTAGAATGTGGTGAGGATGGGTGGTGGGATATGGCGTTATTTTACTGCCAAATGTCGAGAGCGCACTTTATAGCGCGAAAGTAGATTAATATAATGCGCGAGCGGGAATCTCCCTGCTCGCACGCGGATTTCCTTTGCTCTCGCACAAAACCTGACGCGCGCTTTGATATACGCTGCTCTCCCGCAGAGAGAGTGCACATACTTAAAACGTCTCTCTCCTCTTGCACAAGTGTGCGTGTGCGCGCTCAAACTTTGTCCTGTGCACTTGCACATCTCTCCATGTTCTTGTGCTAGATATGAATTATTTTCACACCTGGATTAAAAGTCAAAAGTTATCAACCAATCAGATTTTTCTAGGACTGACCCGATGAAAATACTATGCCTAAGTGAAGAGGGAACTGATCCTGGAATTTCTTTACAATTTAATAATATTTAGTCACGTATATTAGAAATGGTTAGGAATCGGGTGCTTGGATGATTTATATAAAAATAAAAATAAAACTAGTTTGTCTAATCGTTTGGTCAAACCCCTCTGAGCGATTTATCTAAACAAACAAACAAAAAGTATATGATTCTTAAAGTTCATGTGGCCATACATGTATTGTGTACTTGGGTTGAAATATATACATATATATATATATATATCTTCTGATTTACGACAGAACTAGGGTCAGATGCACTATTCCCTAAATAGCCTACTTAAGATGTGGAGACCAAATATAACACTATAATGAATTTATCATATTTGTGATATATACATTTTCATGACATATTTATGTGACATATATGACATATTTGTCATAACATCACTACATTATATTCTATGGGTTTAATGCATCTGCAGACAGTGTCATTACCTATAACTGTCATATAACTGTATATTCACTGTTTTAGAGGAGAGTGCCATTGAATGTGTTGCTAATATGAAGTGAGTTTTCATGAAAAGAAAATCTAACTAAAATCAGAACTGAAAACAAACACTGGATTTATAAACATTTATATATAGTATACTTAGTCAAAATCTGTCAGTAGGTTAGTTGTGTATAGGTTTATAGTGTTCTACTTCATTGTTGTATGTCTGTATTTATGTAGCACCGTGGACCTGTGAGGCATGACATTTCGTTCCACTGTATGTCCCCACATGTAGCGGAATGACAATAAAGCTCAACTTGACTTGACTTGACTTGAGGTTCAAGAATAAATTATTGATTCAGTCAGTGTGGAACAACTTGACTGGTCTGCATAAAGCCAAGTCCTAATCCCAGCTGAACTCCTCTGGTGTGACTTTAAATGCAGACCTTGAGCCAAAAACTCGTCACCAAATACCAATGACTTGTACATACACTATATGGGCAAAAGTATTGTGACACCCCCTTCTTTAGAACAGAAAAAAGGCACTTCCAAAATTGTGTCAACAAAGATGAAAACATAGATCATGTATTAAAAAATTGTATTTCAATCTCTGTTGCAACAGTTTTGGAAGTGTCTAAAATGACTGAACCCATATGAACAAGTCATTGGTGTTTGGTGATGAGTTTTTGCCTCAAGGTCTGCATTTACAGTCACACCAGAGGTGTTAAACTGGGATTAGGACTTGGCTTTATGCAGACCAGTCAAGTTCTTCCACACTGACTGAATTAATCATTTCTTTTTGAACCTTGCCTTATACACAGAGGCATTGTCATGTTAGAATAGAAAAGTGTCCTGTCCAAACTGTTGCTATAAAATTAGAAGCACACAATTCCCTAGAATATCATTATACGCTTAAACATTAAACATTGTACTCATGGAAATTACTAAAGTAGTCAAACCTGTTCATTAGAAGGGGGTGTCCCAATACTTTTGGCAATATAGTGTATATATCAATAGAACTAATAATGATTATGGTTATTATTTCTAAATAAAAACATTAAACAAAATAAGGAATATTACTGGAATATTACTTTTGTAATAACACTATTTCACTGTAATATACAAAACTGAGTATTTAAGAATAAATATAATATTAAATATAGCTGCAAGAAAAAGAAAAAAAAAAGTACACTTCTCTACACTTGTAACGGGGCTGACGAGACGTGAGACGTGCGGATCCATGTGCAAGCTTTTATTATAAGACATGGTCAATACAGGCAGGGTCGGGCAGTAGCAAACAGGTATGGCATGGGCAAGACACAAGAGTAGTCCTTAGGCAAGCGTGGGTCGGCGATCGGCAAACTTAATCCAGAGGGCTAGGCAGAGAGAATAATCCAGGAGCACGGGCAGGAATCAGAACACAAGAAATCTAACAGGGAAAACTGGGAAACGCTTGGTAAGGTAGCTAGGCTAAACAATACTCGGCAGTGTGTGAGAGGAAGTCCATGGTTTATATAGTGTGTGTGTGTGTGTGTGTGTGATTGGGTGCTGGTGATTGTGAGATGGAAAACAGGTGTGTGCGTGATCAGTGCAAACAGCTGTGTTGGTGCAGTGGATGATGGGAAATGTAGTCCTTGAGTGATCTGTGACTGACTGTGTGGTGTGAAAGTCCATGTGGTGGGTGAGTGACCTCTAGAGGTGAGTGACTGGAAGTTCATGGCCAGGATTCGTGACATAGCCCCCCCCCCCCCCAAGGAGCGGCTTCCAGACGCTCTTAAGCAATCCTAGGAGGGCGGTGGAGCGGAGGCGGAACAGGGGGAGGGACGGAGGGCCAGGTCCATGTGGAAGCCAGGGCGGAGAGGATGGAACTGGAACCCACCAGGGCGGAGCAGACGGACCTGGAGCCCACCAGGGCGGAGCAGACGGACCTGGAGCCCCCCAGGGCGGAGCAGACGGACCTGGAGCCCACCAGAGCGTAGCGGACGGGACTGGAGCCCCCCAGGGTGGAGCAGGCGTGACAGGAGCCCACCAGACCGGAGTAGTAGACCACCGCAGGAAAGCAGACCGGGCAGGAACCCATATCAGAGTCTGAGATCTGGGGGGAACAGAGACAGACAACACAGAGAGAGTAGAGACAGACAACACAGGGAGAGTAGAGACAGACAACACAGGGAGAGCCTTCCTGGTCTCAGGGGCTGTGGCAGAGCAGGTCTGGGAATCACAGGCGGCCTCCTTAGCCGTGACAGGAGCGGATGAGAGCTCACAGACGGCCTCCATAGCCGTGACAGGACAGGATGAGAGCTCACAGACGGCCTCCATAGCCGTGACAGGACAGGATGAGAGCTCACAGACGGCCTTCTTAGCCGTGACAGGACAGGGTGAGAGTTCACAGACGGCCTCCATAGCCGTGACAGGGTGAGAGCTCACAGACGGCCTTCCTAGCCGTGACAGGACAGGGCGAGAGTTCACAGACGGCCTCCATAGCCGTGACAGGACAGGATGAGAGCTCATAGGAGGATACCACCGACACCTCTGGAGGTTCTGCAGCTAACGCCGCCACCTCTGGAGGTTCTACGGTGGTACCATCACCGGGTGAGAGTATATTGCTGGGCGCCACCACCTTGCAAGGGACTGAGGCGAGCACCACCGCTTGGGGAGGTTCTGCGGCAGATGCCTTCCCCTGGGGCAGTAACGTGGTGGTGTATGTGGCCCAAATGCAACATAATGCAATCCCCACCCTGGGAAGCGCTTCAGACAGGGTAATCAGTTCATGCACAGGGGGGTCAGAGTGAGTGGATTTGGAGATACCAGCAGTGCGTACAGACACCAGCTGTGCATCCCTCACGTTGGATATCAACCGGAGAACTTGAAGGACTGACCTTGAGTCTCTGGGTGGAATAGGTTCTGGCTGAGGAGCTGAGACGTGAAGAGGTTCTGGCTGAGGAGCTGAGACGTGAAGAGGCTCTGACTGAGGAGCTGAGACGTGAAGAGGCTCTGGCTGAGAAGCTGAGACGTGAAGAAGTTCTGGCTGAGGAGCTGAGACGTGAAGAGGCTCTGGCTGAGGAGCTGAGACGTGAAGAGGCTCTGGCTGAGGAGCCGAGACGTGGCGTGACTCTGGCTGGTCAGCTGTGACGTGGCGTGACTCTGGCTGGTCAGCTGTGACGTGGCGTGACTCTGGCTGGTCAGCTGTGACGTGGCGTGACTCTGGCTGGTCAGCTGTGACGTGGCGTGACTCTGGCTGGTCAGCTGTGACGTGGCGTGACTCTGGCTGGTCAGCTGTGACGTGGCGTGACTCTGGCTGGTCAGCTGTGACGTGGCGTGACTCTGGCTGGTCAGCTGTGACGTGGCGTGACTCTGGCTGGTCAGCTGTGACGTGGCGTGACTCTGGCTGGTCAGCTGTGACGTGGTGTGACTCGTGACGATCAACTGTGACTTGGCGTGACTCGTGACGATCAACTGTGACTTGGCTTGACTTATGGAGATCACAGGTGGCTTGGCTTGACACGTGACGATCAACGGTGGCTTGGCTTGACTCACGGAGATCACTGGTGGCTTGGCTTGACTTGTGATGATCAACTGTGCTTTGGTTGGACTCGTGACGATCAACTGTGGCTTGGCTTGACTTGTGATGATCAACTGTGCTTTGGCTTGACTTGTGATGATCAACTGTGCTTTGGCTTGACTTGTGATGATCAACTGTGCTTTGGCTTGACTTGTGATGATCAACTGTGCTTTGGCTTGACTTGTGATGATCAACTGTGCTTTGGCTTGACTTGTGATGATCAACTGTGCTTTGGCTTGACTCACGGAGATCACTGGTGGCTTGGCTTGACTTGTGATGATCAACTGTGCTTTGGTTGGACTCGTGACGATCAACTGTGGCTTGGCTTGACTTGTGATGATCAACTGTGCTTTGGCTTGACTTGTGATGATCAACTGTGGCTTGGTTTGACTTGTGATGATCAACTGTGGCTTGACTTGACCTTTTAACATAGGCTGTGACTTGACTTGGTTCTTCAACATCAGCGGTGACTTGACTTGACTCCTTAACATCAGCGGTGACTTGACCTGGCTTTTTAACATCAGCGGTGACTTGACTTGGCTTTTTAACATCAGCGGTGACTTGACTTGGCTTTTTAACATTAGCGGTGACTTGACTCTTTTACATCAGCGGTGACCTGACTTGACTCTTTAACATCAGCGGTGACTTGACTTGACTCTTTAACATCAGCGGTGACTTGACTTGGCTTTTTAACATCAGCGGTGACTTGACTTGGCTTTTTAACATCAGCGGTGACTTGACTTGACTCTTTAATATCAGTGGTGACTTGACTTGACTCTTTAACATCAGCTGGGAACTGACCTGGCTTGTGATTGGCAGCAATGACGCTACGGGGTGTTGTTGTTGCCGCCATTTTGTGAGCGTGATCTAGTGTGGCTGTGTCCACACAATTGGGTGCGGTGTCTCGTTCCTCTGCGACCCCCACAGTGAACGAAGAGCCAACACATAGCAAAGCATAGTCCAGGAACTGACTGAGAGATGAACGGGGACCCTCACGGATTAGCTGAGACTTCAGCGGTTGATTAATGCCCTCACAAAAGAAGTCTATGAGTACACAGTCCGGCAGATCAGAGAAATGGGCGAGATCTAAATAGTCTTGTACATAGTCCTCGAGTGGAAGCGAGCCCTGCTCGAGGTGCAACAACATCCGTGCAATGTCCATACCTGGCCAATATCCATATGAAAAGCCGCTGGATCCTTTTGTGGCCGAGTATTCTGTAACGGGGCTGACGAGACGTGAGACGTGCGGATCCATGTGCAAGCTTTTATTATAAGACATGGTCAATACAGGCAGGGTCGGGCAGTAGCAAACAGGTATGGCATGGGCAAGACACAAGAGTAGTCCTTAGGCAAGCGTGGGTCGGCGATCGGCAAACTTAATCCAGAGGGCTAGGCAGAGAGAATAATCCAGGAGCACGGGCAGGAATCAGAACACAAGAAATCTAACAGGGAAAACTGGGAAACGCTTGGTAAGGTAGCTAGGCTAAACAATACTCGGCAGTGTGTGAGAGGAAGTCCATGGTTTATATAGTGTGTGTGTGTGTGTGTGATTGGGTGCTGGTGATTGTGAGATGGAAAACAGGTGTGTGCGTGATCAGTGCAAACAGCTGTGTTGGTGCAGTGGATGATGGGAAATGTAGTCCTTGAGTGATCTGTGACTGACTGTGTGGTGTGAAAGTCCATGTGGTGGGTGAGTGACCTCTAGAGGTGAATGACTGGAAGTTCATGGCCAGGATTCGTGACAACACTGAAGAAAAATGTAAGGATTTGCACATATTTACCTCAAAGTTCTTAATTATGTTTGCTATTTTTACTCGTTATTTTGTGAGCAATAACGAGTAATTTATTTTCATTCATACTCTTCGCCAGAGGGTGCCCTCGCGCAGAAACTCTGCTAGTGAGACTCACTTCCAGGAAATCCCTTATATGGACAAAGACATTCAGCTTTCGCTGTTTATGTAGAGTAGTAGCTGCATAACATGCAGATAGACGTTTTACTGATGAAACATGAAAAAAATAAACAATGGTTGCGACAATATATGGTTTTATCTGTGTTCTTCAATCCATCTCGGGTATTTTTATAAGAATAAAGTATGTTTAAAATGCAATGCTAATCGACAGCCTTTATCACTGTATAGAATAATATAAAGTGGCATGATTTCTGCCTCATTCTGTTTAATGAAACCATGTCAGATCACAAAATGAACTTATTTCAAATGCTCGACTGATGTTATGATGTGAATTTGGAGTAAAAACATGTCAATATACTTTTGTTGGACAACAGGTTTGTAATCTTTTCTTTGCGTTTTTATGGTAACCAATTAGCAAGGTAGGCTAACATAGGAAGCCAGTTAACCCTACTTAACAATCAAATTAATTCAGCATATTAATGTTTTGTATTGCCATGTGGACTCTGATTGGACGGTTGAGAGGTACTCATGTTTATGCAATGATTTGTTTGAATTATGATATCTCCAACTACATTCTTACTAGTTCTTTATGAGGTTGAAGATATCTCCAAATTGTCAGGGTTCTGTTGTGTGTGTCATCTGTTCCTGCCTCTTGTGTCCATATTTGGTTTGTTTCCTGTCCTCGTCAGATGTCATTATGAGTTAACTCTTGTCCAGCTGTGTTTGTCTCGTTATCTGTAATTAACCTGTGTATATTAGTTCATGCCTGTTCAGTTTGATTTCGTCTGGTCTACTCGTTACTTCCCCGGTGTATCCTGTCCATGTCAGTCATGCCTTGTCCTACCTTGATGTCTCATTAAAGACTATTATTTGAATTTATGTCTGCGTGTTCCTGTTCCTCCCTCGTGTGTGCACCGTGACAGAAGACCAGACCTAAACCGTAAGCGGCACCCATTCACCCCGTTTTGTTTTTCGTTTTCAAAAGTCTTTTGTTTTGTTCTTATGTTCTGTCTGTCTCGCGGCAAGGAAGTCGCTGCTCGTCATCCCACTCTAGCCCGCGGATGATGCGTGGGAGTTCGGCGGGACCGCCGCGAGTGCCGCAAGTCCTCTGGTCGCGAGCTCTGTTCGGTCCGCCGGCTGGGGCTCTCCCAAGCCCGCCGGGTTGCCTAGTTCCCGGGTTGCCGCTCCCCAGGCGTGCCGTTCGCGGGAGATCACGCCACCGGATCGCCGCTGACTCAATGCCCGCCGGATCGCCGCTGACTCATGCCCGCCGGATCGCCGCTGACTCATGCCCGCCGGATTGCCGCTGACTCAAGCCCACCGGATCGGCGCTGACTCATGCCCACTGGCCACCGCTTACCCTAGCCCCGTGGAGAGTCCACATGTCACGGCCAGGAGTGCCGTGTGTCTGTTTTGTTGTGCCCACAGGAACATTTTAAAGAACCATGTCTTGTCTTGTCCATGGAGACTCGTCTGGGGCAGGCGGCTCCTCTTGTTGTGGCCATGGAGGCCATTCTAGCCGCCTGCCCCCTTGTCGCTGAAATAGAGGCGGTCGCTGAGGGACCCTGTGAGGGCCTCTGACTCCTGATCATGCCCAGAAGAAGCCTCAGCCTCCGAGCTAGCCCTGGAGGGCTTCCTGTTCCTGTGGGCTGTCCTGTCCTGTCTGTCTGGCCCTGGAGTTTTGT
Organism: Schizothorax lantsangensis; assembly: GCA_027422415.1. Taxonomy (NCBI): domain Eukaryota; kingdom Metazoa; phylum Chordata; class Actinopteri; order Cypriniformes; family Cyprinidae; genus Schizothorax; species Schizothorax lantsangensis. Next base: position 29,868 of record JAPDDO010000352.1, read on the forward strand.
CATGTCATGTACTGTTCTGTGTGTCTAGCCCCGGAGGGCTCCTGATACACCCTGACTTCCCCAGGGAAATTTTTTTTGGGGGTAGAAAGGGTTCCGTCTGTAGGGGCCGGGCCGAGGGGACCGAGGCCATGGCCACAAGGACCACCTGCCATGGCCTCCTGAGCTCCCTGCACCGCCATGGCCTCCTGAGCTCCCTGCACCGCCATGGCCTCCTGAGCTCCCAGCTCCGCCATGGCCTCCTTTGTCTGTCTGTTCCGCTCTGGAGGTCCCCGTCCTGTGTTCCTGTCCGTGTTTGTCCTGAGGGGCCTCCAGAGCGCCCACCCCCCCCTCCCCGGTGGAACTGTTACTGCGTGGGACACGCCTTCCGGGAGGGGGGAGTTATGTCAGGGTTCTGTTGTGTGTGTCATCTGTTCCTGCCTCTTGTGTCCATATTTGGTTTGTTTCCTGTCCTCGTCAGATGTCATTATGAGTTAACTCTTGTCCAGCTGTGTTTGTCTCGTTATCTGTAATTAACCTGTGTATATTAGTTCATGCCTGTTCAGTTTGATTTCGTCTGGTCTACTCGTTACTTCCCCGGTGTATCCTGTCCATGTCAGTCATGCCTTGTCCTACATTGATGTCTCATTAAAGACTATTATTTGAGTTTATGTCCTCGTCTGCGTGTTCGTGTTCCTCCCTCATGTGTGCACCGTGACACAAATGAACAGGTAGTGGTAGTTGTTCTGTTTTTGATATAATCTTTTGATTTCTGACTAGTAATTATTGCAATATTGACTAGTATCTATTTAAATATTACCAAGCATTCATTAGATACTAGTACTTATTTTTTTAGATACTGGTACTTATTCATTAGATACTAGTACCTATTTAATATGGATGAGACGCATTTGTCTGTGTTTCACTCCGTCTCGAATCGCGCTCGCGGAAAGCGCTCGAGGAGCAGTATCTCTTCCGCGGCTCATATAAGCTCTCGTTTTTTTTGTTTTTTTTAAGTAAGAGCAAGAGACTGGAAGACATTCACATTACATGATCTGGCTGATTTGTACATGGAGAGCGTGACAGCGCACCACATTAAGAGAAACGATCATTCATGTTTTCAGAACCGCTGGCCAAAATTAAAAACGAAACTAAAATTAAAACATCTTTGAGAGCAAGGGGCCCCCCTGGTGTATCGGGGGCCCTATGCAGCGTGGGTATTCTGCGTATAGGGAGGATCGGCTCTGGCTCCGCCACTGATTACCACCTTCTCGGATTAGTTAATTTGTTTCAATGAGGGTGTGCAAACAAAATGTATAGTGGTCCAGAAGGCAAATTTGCACAAATATATCGTTTTCAGTTTGAATAGGCTAATCGGTTGTTTTGTGTGGTTAGTTCTAGTTTAACTGAGATGGGATTATATGAAACTTTTTCATTTAATCAGTGTTATCAGATATCTCAAATTACTTACAGCTTGTACCCCCTTCTAATGAACAAGTTTGACTACTTTAGTAATTTCTATGAGTACAAATCTTAATGTTATGTGGCTACTTTGAACATTCAGAAAAAGACAGCAGGACTGTCGACTTACCTAAATCTTTGTCCAGTGGTCAAATGGAAGGTAGAACTTTGTTTGGTGGGAATAAAAACGTTTTTTAAGTATTACAATGATTTCAGCAAATGTTGCGTTCAAGCGGTTCGGGACCACAGGAGCGTAGCAGCCGGGGGGCTGCACTATGTCTGCACACGTCCCCCGCACTATGATATGATTATGTCCCCCGCATTTTTTGACCCACCGCCAACATTTCCCACCCGCGTTCTCTGATTTGTTACTTAGTTTTGAGTGAACTAACATTCAGCCAATCAAAAGGCAAATCATCTCTTGGGCGCGTCTGTCTGCAATGAGCTTCAAATCTCCTGCTGCTCTCTGGTTTCATTCATTCACATCTTTGCTCTTTGGCGGTCTGGGGTAAAATTAACCCCAGAAATAAAAGCAGAGGACAATTACGTCCTTTTTTCCCAAACACACACAGTAAGTATGTGTTATGTCGCGATGACACGATTCACGCGATCAAATTTCCATGTTATGATTTAACCTACTGTAATGCCGCATCAGCTCTACAGTGCGACCATTGCGACTGAAAACTACTGCGTGTTTGCGACTGGACTATAAAACAATATTTAGGAGCGCCTGTGCAACTGACCCGATCAGCATATTTGTGTTTGCGCTGAAGGAGCTTCAAAGGTTTCTAACTTACTTGCTTTTGCAATTGAGTAATGTATCACAGGCAGACATATCCTCTCATTATAACAAACAAAGTGTAGACAGAGTGTAAATAAGAGATTCATTGTGCAGTGTAAGGATCGCGATGAACTAAGATGAGTGAGAGTTTGCAAATGTGATATTGATTTAATAAAACAGTTAATTAAACAAGAAGTTAATATTAAGTGATTTATATTGTCTGACTACAACACTATGGCCTTATTTTGCTCTATTTCTTCAACGAAAATAGTTTTCGACAAAGTAACAGCTGAGCCGCTGCGCATCTCCATTCAAAACACAGTTTCATTTATGAATGAATTTTTAAACGAATCTAGTGAGTCAGTGATTCACTTACCCATTCATAAAGACAGTCACGTACTTCATTCCTGAATTAATCAGCCGTTCGAAGAATCAATTAAATGAATGATGATATAATCAGTGACATACCGCCTCCTACTGGCAGTTTTAGTTTAATTTTTAAAGTATCTTTTTTTCATTTAATATTTCTATATTCAAAAAATGATTTTTTTTTTAATTAAAAACCTCTGAGCCTCATTAATCGTCTGAAAATACACCTACAAGGCACTTGTGTGTTCTTCTGTGCCACCTCTGTAGTACACATTTATTTCTTAGATACTGATTTAATTTTAATTGGTAACTTATTCTTAATCTACTTCTTATTCTTCTTGTTTTTATACTGTTGTTTTAATTAGAAATGTTAAAAGCTTATATATATAAATATGTATATAATATATAGTATATAATAGATATAATTTTTTTATTTGACATAAAATATGACATACTTTTAATAAAGTTACAAAAATGCCATTACAAAGGTGAAAACAAAATTCCCTGTAAATCACTTTAAGGATTAAAATATCTCCCCATAATGGGAAGGTTAATTTTTGATCAGAATTTTTGATTATTGATTAGAAGGTGCTCCTAAATTTTTGACTGTGCTCCTAAAGTAGAATTATCCAGAGTAGAATTATCCTTTCCAAGTCCAAGTGTTAAGAATTAAGATAAAAGTTATTGTTCAAGTGTAGTTTAATTGAAATATTGTCCATAAAACATCTTTATTTCATAAAAAGTATTTTTTTATTTCATCAGAAAATATAGATGTCCACAGTGGGCTCAAATATAGATGTTCACAGTGGTCTCAAAGTCCCAAGTCCTGAAGTTATTTTTCAAATTTGAGTATGATATCACAAAATAGGTTCCTGTAAGCTATCATGGCACGTTCCCAAAATTGCTCTAAAACGCCAATTGGTATTCTATTTAGAATTTATTATATGAACATGAATGTACTTACTTTGTACATTATGTACATCATTTCTTTGCCTTTGAGGGTCACATCACCTGACAGCAACCCCCCCCCCACACACACACACTTTTAAAATGGCTGCTACGCCCCTGCCACCGACAATTTAGTTTCTAGTTTCAGTTTCACAAAGCTCTGCTGGATACGCTTCATTTTCCAGGAAACAAATGAGTCCTTACCAGGGGCAGTTCTGGGGGGTGGGGGGTCAGGGGGAGCCAGTGCCCCCCTGTCAACAAGCTTGGCCCCTCCTTTGGCCCCCCTAAATTTAGAATCATATCACAGCAAACAATTTTAGGTGAACTGCGCAGTTTGTCCTGTAAACTATTTCTAAAAAAATAAAAACACCACCAGCTGCTAAATTCAAATCTGCTGGCACAGAGCCAGAGACACGTTTTTAAAGCACTGCGCATTATAACCAATAACATCCGATTCTGTTGAGCTTATGAATGCAATGACCAATCAGAGGTGTTCAGATGAGTCATCGCTGAAACACGCTGTCACCGCGCGCACTGGCTGACTGAATTCTCCAGTTCTCTCATCAGAAATAACAAAGTGAAGAAGTACGAATGTAAGTAAGATATTAATTTCACAGTGTAAACATCTTTAGAGATTATTATGGCAGTTTTTGAGAGTGCTTGAACTCGCTGGACTGAAGTGAAAATGTAATGATATGTTCAAATGTTCTTTGATAATGTAAACGTTCTTTGCTCTGTTTTTCTACAGTGAAAGTGTTATAGGCTAATTAACTTACAGTGTTTTTATTAAATTCACATTAAATACAAAGTCAGTCGTATTAAGAGTATTTTATGGTATGACATCCATATCTGGTACTTAAGTAAAAAGACGGGCTTTTATGCGTAGTTAATAGATTACAGTATTAGGCTACTTTGCCCATCGCCCATTATAGACCAAATAACATATTCTATTAAAGGTGCAAAATGCATTTACTTACACATATTTGAGAATCGAGATATTTCATGATACATTTTTGGGGATATATCGAATAAAAAATAAAATAAAATACAAAATTATTTGTCAAATAAATGAAACATGATGAAACATTAATTTTAGTTGAAATTGTTATAGATTACTTCTAGAGACTGCAGTGATACATGACGTGGTGAAAAATGACTGAATGAATAATACTTAAAGTAGGTTAAGATACATTTTAAAATTGTGCCCCCTAAAAGCACAAGTGGCCCCTGTCTGGCCCCCCCAGTTACTGTGGTCTAGAACCGCCCCTGCCATAGATGAGTAACGTTGATTTTGTTTTGTTTCACACAACTTATCCATGTTGGCTTTTGCTTGAATATGCTTGTCATCTTTGCTTGTTTCCGCGATGTTTGTCCCCCCCCCCCCCTCCTCTGTATATAGGCTAAATGTATATTATACTGTATATAAATTGCGGGCATCAGGGAGCCGCTATTATGCCTGGCATTGAAACTGCTTTTGAATGCATGATCGCTTTTTAGTTTCACTTTCACTTTAGAGATTCGCAAATCGCCATGGCAGGTAGGTTGGTTTAGTGTAATGTGGCACACTTTTTGCAATTTTGAATTGTGTATCATATTTCCATATGAAGCCAAAGCAATAAATCAAAATCGTATACCATTTTGAAATCCCCAAGATGTTTCCTACCTAAATCAGATTTTTTTTTTTTTTTTAGATATTTTACTTAAAGGGGAAATGGCACACATTTTAGTGCTCCTTGTGCCAAATCGTTTAAGAATTTGTGGATTTTCTAATGTGGGACAGTACATGCTGAAATCTGGGACACTATGTTTTGTGTTAGAAATAGTTTAAGTTTTACAAAGCAAACTTCACATTTAAAACTCCTGGTTAAATGTGCATAACCATGTTTGCTGAATTAATTTAGTAAGCCTACGGTGTGTTTGCTGTCTTCATCAGTTTGTCTAAAAAACTAGTAGCCTATATGTTCATATGTGGAATGTTAAATACAACTTTAACACAGAAATCTTATACTATTTAAAGGAATTTATTTAAAAAAATGTCAGATTTCTGGCAGCAACAATAATAATAACCATGTAATGAAGTCAAAAATATAAAATTGGACTTAATAAAGATAATAATTAATTTAATTATTAAAAATAATTTCATAAATTATTTTTAAAAGATTCAAACTTTGGAACATGGAATGCCTTTAACATTGTTATTAAACTTCTTTACTCTGCATATGGTAAGAATATGGAACATGTATTTTCAAAAGCATGTGTTAATCTAATTGTAATTGTTATGTAAAAACACTCCATAACAGAAATTAGAAGTCCTGGCCAGTCATGGCCTTATCATGGTCCAAGATCTTATCGTCCTCTAGTCTCAAAATTGTTAATCTGGATCTTAAAACAAATAATATTTCTGCATTATACACCCCAAAATTAACAAAATTACATGCATGGCATTTAACTTTCTTAATGCACATTTTATCAATTGAATAACATAGAATATTTGACTGTCCCACATTAGTCAAAACGTACCGTCCCACTTTTGAAACATCCTTTTCTAAAGTGGGATGACAAAGATTTCTTTAAATAGAAAATATTAACACATTTTAACAATATTATTGCAAAGTTTGTTGTATAAATACATCACAATATAATTTTATATAACAATTTAGAACATTGTTTTATTTATAAAAGATTTGTATCCTTAACATTAGTTTTGTCTAAATCCTATGTCACTGACCTTTGAGTGAACTTTACAAGAGATATTTCCTGTTTGATGATTTTCATGGCCACATTTCTGACATAATTTCCAGAAAGTCAAGTGATTTCAATAACTTGAAACCCCTGCTTGAATTCAACACCAATCATGTTCACTTTATTGTTGTAAAAGAAGAGATAAACACACTGAAGCTTAGGTGTCCCACATTAGTCAGTGTCCCACATTACACTAATCCACTCTGTTTATACTATGGAGCACGCAGTTACTTACCACACATTTTACAAGATTAGATTGCAAGTGGTGCTGAGGATCTGCAAACCATTCGCCATCGTCCTCAGTCACCTTTCCTTACTCTGTTTATGTGGTAAGTGAAATTGTATGTACTGTAATGTAACAGGCAACCGTTAGCAATCATTATTTGTTTTCCGTTCCCCCCCCACACACCACCACCTCCGGTCTTGGTCCCCCTCAGTTAAAAAATCCCATCTGCGCCCCTGCTTGATATGCCACACCTGTGAGGTGGATGGATTATCTCGGCAAAGGAGAATTGCTCACTAACACAGATTTAGACAGATTTGTGAACAATATTTGAGAGAAACTGGCCTTTTGTGTACACAGAAAAAGTCTTAGATCTTTGAGTTCAACTCATGAAAAATGGGGGCAAAAACAAAAGTGTTGCGTTTATAATTTTGTTCAGTGTACATTTATGCATTTAGCAGACACTTTTATCCAAAGCGACTTACATTGCATTCAAGTTACAGTTTTCCTTTTTTTTTTTTATCAGCTCTTGCTTTCCTGGGAATCGAACCCATGATCTTGGCATTGCTAGCGCCATGCTCTCCCATTTGAGCTACAGGAAAGCTGTAGATAGATAGATGATAGATAGATTCTCAGAACTGCAGCTATAGATGCATGCTGCTTCCCCCATTTTATATGACAGTTCTGAAAAATGTGAAGCATTTTCTAGGAATTTCTTTCTTATATCTCTTTTTACAGTGAAGAGAGAAGTGAAATGTGTCTCAAAACTCATAACCAATATGTTCTTAGGAAACGATGTGTGTCTGTGTCTTTTTTAAAGACCGCTGTCTCAACTTTGTATCTTTGACAGTGAAGCGATGCTCTGCTACTCTGCTTTCTATTTAGGGCCTGATAGCATTCCAGTTTATTTTGACTTTTACTCATGTTTATCCAATGAACAAAATATGTATTTTTGCATTTATTCTTAATTGGTTTTGTTCACCAGTACTGCAGCACTGCCTCACTTCAAACTTTGAATAATTCTGTTCTTTTATTTCTGTTCTTTTATTAATTTTTATTCTTCACATCCGTTGTTCATAGATGTGTTTTGTTGTGTATTCCTAAGACTGCCAGATTACCTTGAAAAACAAGTAAAACTGCTTGTTTTTATTTATATATTTTTTTTAAATTTATATTTATATATTTTTATTTATATTAAAAACATACAGTATATTCAGATGTTTTTTGTATTTATAGCAGATAGACATGGAAACAGATCTACAACTAATCTGTAAAGTCAACATGTGGTTTACTTGACCCACTGTGATGTGATAAGGCCAAGCATGAGTAAAATATTAACACCAATGTCCAGGAGATGGTGCTCAAGACTTTAAAATGCATGTACAAATCCATCTCATCAGTAGCACTGGACAGTTGACCTATAAATAAATATATATATATACGTATATATATATATATAGAGAGAGAGAGAGAGAGAGAGATGCCTATATTTTTTTTTAAATAAACCTAATTTTGTTCAATTAAGAAACCTTAAATTATATTTATAATTTTAAATTAAATATTCTAATGAAATATGTCTTTTTCTTTATTAAGGAAGTTGAGCAATAAAGGCTGCATCAGCCGGTCGAGTAGAGATAATCTCTTCTATCGAAGTGATTTCCTAATGCCAAATATGATATGTCTGCATATTTTCTTAATGGATGTCATATTTACAAGAATTTATAAAAAAAAGCTTAATCTTAATGATTAAATAAATGCCCATCTGGTGATGAATATGAAGTATGCATGCATATGAATTTAATTACAGTGTTTGCAAGACAGAGCTGTAGCCTATATCTCAGACCCTGACACAAAGTATTACAGCTCTGAAATGAATTCAGCCCAAACTGTTTAACATATAATATCAGTCCATTTACACTTGATTCTTTTTAAGAAATTTAAGATTAAACTTTCTGAAAAGGCAACGTCATGCTTTCTACAAAAGAAGTCACTTACACCTGATGGACAGCATCATAAAAGGTGATGCAAACATTTAGCTGACACATCATATCTTATCATCACAGAAGCCAAACATCAGCAACACTGGAAGTTCGGTAGTGTGTTGAACAGGAAATGTGTGTCTGCACATTTCTTAAGGTGATAGAGAGGTGACATCATCTCCTCTGGCTCTCTCATTCATGAAACCCCCCTCATTTATCATGTATAGATCTCACAGGATGAAATCCAGCTAAAACCGAGGAGTATAATACTATGATTAATCGTCTGAGATTGAGAAAAATGTTTTAGAGTGATCTTTTTTTTTTAAAATCAAGAATTACAAAAATGTAATAAGCCCGGGATTTCAACTTCATAATAAATCAGTCATGCAAACTGTGGCACACATGTGGGCAGAGAGTAAAAACATATGTGAATGTTCCGGATGTTAGGAAACAATGAAGAAATTTCATCATGTCACATTATCTGTGATTTTAAAAATAGATTGTCTGAGTTAAAATTGACAGACAGCAATGAATCACAGATGTATGTGACAAGAACAACACACATCTGTTTTGATATCTAATTAATCTGAAGATGCAGTTTTTTAAAATATTAACTATACCTCAACAACATATTAACCCTTACAAGTTACCATTTTTACTAGTCACAGAAAACATTACTTTATGTATGTGATCATTTATTTTTTATTCTTAAAGCATGTTGTGAAATGGCCACTGCAATATAAAAACCACAGTGATTGCCATTGCTTCAGGGCAAAGTCCCTATTAGGAATATTTCCCTCTTCACAGTGTTTTATGTGTTAGAAAAAGGGAAGAGAGCTTGAGTAATTTAGCACGAGTCACAGTATGAGGTTCCGCGAAAAGCATAGCCAGCTATCTTATTGTTTAGTGCACAGCGCATGTGCCAGTTTGCCTGAGGCCAGGCCCCCTCAGCCAATCACAGTCTCGTCACTATAAAGCGAGGAGCACTAACAGGCACATGACAGCAAGTGCTCAGGAAGCCCAGTGCAGCTCTACACTGCAACATCTGCAAGCAAACAAGCAAATCAACTACTATCAGTAAGGTAAGCACTGAATACACTTTTTCTGGATCAGCTTTGCTTTCATTCTTTTTCATTTGCATACTGTGCCTTTATAGCTATTTTTATTGTCTTGATTTATACATATTGCATGTGGGAATATGAATGAATTAGAATTGCATTTAAATATGTTTATCCTCCCCTTTTGCACATAAAACAATGCTGATTTTGGGTTCCACAAAGAACATTTCAATGAAAAGTTCTTAAAAGAACCATTTTAGTCTTAGTGTGAGGAATAATTTAATAATTTAAAGAACATTTTCCATTGCAAAGGACCTTTAACCCAATGGAAACAATGGATGTTTAAGGTTTTTTATGTAACTTTTATTTTTACGACTGTAAGTGCACTATAGTAAAAAAAAATGTAACCACACTTAAGGATACAAATATAATGTATCAATTTGGCTGCTGTACATATTATTATAGTAACATGCCTGAAATGCGCCAATAATTTATTTAAAGGCACTTTAGGAGTAGTTTCATAAGTGATCAATGAACTATGAAAATGAATGGAATCAACGGATTGTACTGGGCTTATAGTACCATTATATGCATGCTTGCTTGTAATGCAAATTCATATGATTTTCTTGGCAATGCTTGCTTATTCATTTGTCAACTTCAAAAATGTTCATGTTAACTTGAATTCCCCTGTTTGTGGTGAGAGAGCATGTGCCTTATCTTTTAAAGATGTGTCTTATGAATATTTAGCTCACTTCTTCAAAATGTTTTAGGATCTCCAAAAAGGAAACCATTGGTTTGCAGTCAAGATGAAGTGTATACTTAGGATATTACTCTTGACATGCATCCTGTACTTTACTGAAGCCGTAAGTGGAAAAACAAATAGAAGTGAAAATTCTTACTTCCTACAAAACGTCTTTAAATAGAATTAACCTTTTTACCCACACAACTAATATGAATATTTCTGTTTTTAGACAAAAAGCCCTTGGAGAAAATACACTTCTACTCAAGTAAAGGGTAAATATCTCACAAAAATTCTCACATTATTAAAGTTTTCCATGCTATTTGATTACGGTTGTAGTTTTAGAATGTGAATGTAGTATAGGTTTAATCATGACTTTTCTCTTCTCAGATAAGTGCATACTTGATAGAAGCAAGGAGAGCAAAAACGAAGTGTCAGTGACAGTCAGTGGACGGATATGTCTAAAATGGAATTTATTATCAAGGAAAAACTCCTCCTTCAGGAACTGCTATCATAACTACTGCAGGTATTCTATATTTATATTCATATTTTCTGTTGCCATTAATGGAGAGTGAAAACTGAGATTATTTTGACACTATATTGTGGGATTTCTAAAAAGTCTAAGACCTCTGGATTTTGCTGTTTTAGGAATCCAGATAACAAGACTCAGCCATGGTGCTTTGTAAGGAAAAGAAACCGTTATGTATGGGAATCCTGTGACATTACCCACAGGGAAATTAAACCAAGTAAGTAGAAGTCCATCTCTTTTGATCATTTAAGTCATGGGAAATATTGATAGCAGTTTGACTAATATGACTTACATTTGCTTATGCAGCCACCACGAGTCCACCCACATCTGACCCATCAAAGAAGGACACAGGTAAAATTATGATTGATTTACTTTTTATCACCCATTCTAAACCAAAATCCTCTATCATTTAGTGGCAATGTAAGGAAAATCCCCAACTAGGATCTGTTTACAAAGCCTAGAAAATGACCTCTCCTCATAGACTTCATGTTTCTGATGTTTCTTCATTATTCAGAATCAACGTGTGGGGAGCGACACTTGATCCGCCTTACAAAGATAATAGGAGGATCAAGGTCAACTGTTGAGTCACAGCCTTGGATTGCAGCTATTTTCAAAGGAGAGGGATTCATTTGTGGAGGAACTCTTATTGCTCCATGCTGGATCCTCACTGCAGCCCACTGCTTCCCTGACGGGTATGTCAACCTGTTGTTAATGGAAAAATCTGACCTTCTTTACAAGTAATCAGCCAATGCACAGTCTGCTCCGGGGTCTGGGACTTTTATCACCCTGTCAGCTTTATTTTGCAATAATGACTTGCTGACAGCACATTATCCTGCTTATTACTCAGCTTCCACTAAGAAAAAATAGTCCACTACAGCATACAAAACAATCAGCTTATCAACAAGATGAACACTTCACTTCAACAATATTACAGTAATAGTAATAATAAAGTTCTCTGAGGTCATTTTCACTAATATCATTAAGTTGCAAGATGGTGCCAAATTGGCAGTAAAATCGTAAGGAAAGAAAATTGCAAACTAATAAGTTATTATCCAGTTAACATGAAATATCAGACCACTGAATCCTGCGATCAGAATCAAGTATTCCAAAGGGCCGGTGTAATAAAACAGCTTAATGCAGTTAATGTAGTGTCATTGTGGTATAAAATGTCATATAATTTGACTGTTTCTTTGCTTTAAACAGTAAGAGAACACGCATAACGAGATACTCGGTCTATCTGGGAAAGAATGCCATCAATGAAACCGACACTGTCAAAGAGCAGCATTTCAACGTGAGCAAAGTTGTGCTCCATGAGGACTATGATTACACGGTTCAAGACTACAATAATGACATTGGTATGTTTGCTTTATATTTGATTGTTCCAGCAATTAAAAGAAGAGTGCATGAATAATAAGTAGTGCAAATCCCTTCCTTTAGCTCTTTTGAAGATAGTGGACAGCAGTGGACAATGTGCAGTGAGGACAGACTCTGTGAGAACCGCATGTCTTCCCCTTTGCAGCAGACAGACTTGCAAGTCTTCCCCTACAGCAGAACTTCCCCACAGGAAATAACTGTGAGATCGCTGGCTATGGAAGACATCAAAAGGGTAAGATGATATGACACAAACACACTGTATGTTAAGCTAGATAGTGTATCCGAGAATAATAACAATGATCATTTTCCTACAACAACAAGATTAAAGGGCAACATGATGTCCACAAAGTTGATCTATGATATGAAATATATCAAACTTGGACATCCTATGGATTATGACATGACATACTAGAAGAGAATGTAGCTGGACATTAGTAATCAAGTCATTTTTGTCACTTGGACGTCAATGTTGAATGCCAGGACTTAGAACTATGTAAAATGTGAGATAACATAAAAGTCATCATTGTTTTTAAATTTAACTGTTTTTTGGTGGCTTAGTACTCTCGATATCTGAAACAGGCTCAAGTGAGGCTTATTTTCCCAGAATGCTTGCCACAAGTATTACAGCAAGGATGAGGTCAATGAAAACATGTTGTGCGCAGCTGGTAGAGACTGGGAGGAAGATGCTTGCCAGGTAAACCAGATGTTTTCACTGATGATTGATAAATACAACATTTGGCCTAGGCAAGTGAAAAATTTCTTATAAAACTGTAAGAAAATACATATCTTAATGTATTTTTTTCTGCTTTCAGGGCGACTCAGGAGGGCCTCTGATGTGTGAAGTAAATAACACCATGTTTCTATTCGGTGTCATTAGCTGGGGGAAAAGAGTGTGCAAAAAGTTAACCCAGGAGTTTACACAAAAGTCACCAATTATAATAACTGGATCTCACTGCATACTGGTTTACCCAAATACACAGCAGGCTCTAGCTATCCACAAAAGGATTAATTATGACAGGGTCACTTTACAACAGAAATATGAGCATTGTTCAGATGCTTAGCCACTCAGGGTAATGTTATATTCTGAGCAGAATACGTGGCAATTATTTATAGCATTTAGATTATATATGGCAACTACTGTAATCAATAGGAAACATCTTTGATAGTGTTATAATTACATGTTCTGATTTACTGTATAGTGATACCAGTGTTTAGGTGTATGAAGGATACATAGAATGAGGACCTTTGTTCAGTTTTTGAGAACTGTAAATAATGTATTTTGTCTTTTTATACCTTTCTAAACAGTTGATCTAAAATTACTGATGTTAATGACATGGCATTGGTCCAGTTTGTGGCAATAACTA
>JAPDDO010000279.1:0-63802 GCA_027422415.1 Schizothorax lantsangensis
TGCTTTATGCCAGATGTCTGAAAGTTCCTGTGTGCGCTTGTTGAATTGCGTCTAATTCTGTACTGATTGTCTCATGGCTTTTGTCTGAATGGCAGTAAGGGTTATAGCAGCAGCAGCAGCAGCAGCAGATCGAAGCGGAAGAGAGAAAATGGACCTCCGTTTCGCACAGATACCGACTGATAGTGGAGAACATGTCCAGTCGCTGCAGCTGCAGATCTCAAGGTGAGCGTAGGTTCATGCTTTCCAAAATGAAGATATTGAAACCAATTATAGGCTAGTTTCCGTTTATATTAAATGTGGTTGGCTTTGGGGAAACCTCTGAATCTTTAATTGAAGGCCTATGTTGTTCTTGACTCTAGGACTTCTTTCATGCGTCAAGCTGGAGAGGTGACCTATGCTGACGCTCACAAAGAACGAACCAATGAGGTGTCATTGAGTTTCGCTCCTACTCTGATATGAGGAGAGCATTGGACAAGTTGGATGGCACTGATATCAACGGAAGAAAAATCCGTCTTGTGGAGGAAAAGCCTAGACGACGTCGCTCCTACTCTGGGAGCAGGTCAAGGTCAGCCTTCAGTTCTACGCTTCATCTCACTTGGTGTTTGCACTCATGCCTGTGATTATTCTTTGAAATGTCTTGGTGTCTGTAGATCTCTTGAATTGGACGCTTTGTTTTATAGGTCCCGCAGCAGACGCCGTTCTCGCAGCAGGAGCCGTTCACAAAGCCGGTCCAGATCTCGGTAGGATACGGCTGGATAAAATCTTTTTACGAAATGATATAGATCCTTAAATCCCAACAATCGATTAATCTAGCCTGTTTTCAGTCAAAGAACAGAGCATTGTAGCGCGCCTCCCATCCAATAAATCACAATAAGCTTTGTTACTTGTGATATGAAACAGTTTAAAATTCTCACCATTTTATTACAGTATTCAAACAATAAATGCCATTTTGCCGTTGTTTAATGTTGAGTGACAGATCGCTGTAGCGCCTCAGTTCAAGAGAAGCGGCAGCGGAAAGTGTTGCGTGAACTGATCATCGCTTCCGCTTTAATACCAGTTTAATCATGTAATAAACATGAACAAAAATCTGAAGGTATGTTAAAAGAAAGAATACAACTTACCAAAATCCGTATCCTGTCTCATATCCTGTCTCGTAATCGCTCAATCAATGATTCAACTGCGGAAAGATGTCAGTAGAACAGCTTCTAAACAGGGTCTCATAACGTCACAATTACCTCAAGAAAAACCTATTCGGTGACCATAAACTCGTTAGCTAGAAAAATGAACTCTAGAGAAGCATTTTGCTAAATACATGCACCATAACGCATTCATTATAATTTTACTGTTCTTCAATGTTTAATTTATGTTGGAATAAATGTCATGTTTGTATGACAGCCACCATTTAAATGTTTTTATTTCAAAAAACTAATTGGAGTGGAATTGTAATTGTAACTTTGTTATATAAACTTCATTGAGTGGAATTTAAGCGTTTGTATGCAAGTTAATTTTAATATTATAGTAATGTAGCACCAACTGACTGATGTATAACTATTTTACAGCACAAGGTTTTTTTGTTGAAAATTTGGCATGTAATGTACCTGATGTATATCCAGAATAATCGAATTGAATCAGAAATGCAATGCAATCGAAAGCTTGTGAGTCAGTCGAATCGTGAAATTTGTCAAACCCAGCCCTACTGTAGGAAGGCCCTTTCTTTGTGTATGAGATTTAAAATGTGAATAGCTTGTGTCTGTCTTTTACAGGTCAAGGTCCCGCAGCAAGCACTGTTCCAGGTCTGGTCGCAAGTCCCGGTCCAGGTCTAGGAGAAAGTCTCACTCGAAGTCCCCAACAAAGTCCCGCTCCAGGAAGTCAAAGTCTCGTTCCCACTCGCGTACGCAGAAGTCACGCAGTCGCTCCACCAGCCGCAAGTCCCGCTCTCGTTCCGATGCCCGCAAATCTCGCTCCAAGAGTCGCTCCAAAGCGAAGTCGGCGAGGGATTCCAGGAGCCGCTCCAAGGAGAAGTCAGTCAGTAAGAATTCCCGAAGCCGCTCTGCTTCTCCAAGGGAGAATGGAGACTGGGCCAAGTCCTCTTCTCGTTCGCCGTCCCCTAAAGAGAACCGCCGTCAGTCGGAGTCGCCCGGCAGGCGTTCTGCATCTCGCTCTCCTTCACGTTCGAAGTCTCGTTCCCGCTCTCGGTCTGCTTCTCAAGACTAGTGTCACGCAGATTGGATTGCACGGCAGGAATATGTCGTGCACAGTTCAGTGTTAAATCGATCATTCACAGCCTACGAACATTCACCAAATGATTAAAGAGGCCGCAGCTCAGTGTCGTATTGATTTACTGTGCTGTTTTCAACATTGCATGAAAACAAAATTGCATACCAGAGGTCCCCCCCCCCCCATGATGTCAAATCAGATTTGTTTCATTTTTAATAATTCGTTATAACCTTCTGTGCTAGCATCGCTCAGGCCATTGGTTGTATTTGACTCTGGTATGGGGTGTCTTTAAAAGGCTCTGTGTTTTTGCTTTAGTGAGGTTTAAGGAGATTGTAACAATGTTATAACCTAAATTCGTTATAATGCGTAACTACTTTTACAGCTGCCCTTTTGTGTAGTTAACAAGATGTGATAGTTGAGTGGTTGGCTATGAAAATGCTTCCTCATTGTATAGTCATTTATTCCTGTCTCTTGCTGATAATTTTCATGGAACCTTTTTGTTTCTTAGTGCTTAGGATCATCTTGAATTCTTGTTTTTTGTTTTACAAGAAGTTTAATATATCACTTGCTGTGTGATTTCTGTGATTGATCTCCTTTTTAAATGGGTTTTTGAATATTGTCCTGTGCTTTAGTTAAATACACATTTATTTGGTTTTGAGTGTTGCCGTTTTCTTTCCTGAAATATGAGTAGATATGTTTGAAGACTATTGCTGTTTCCTTCACAATCAGCTCTGTATGTGTCACACCTAAACTATATTGTGCTCTAGTAGAAGCATTGTTCCTCTGTGCTGCCCCTCTGGAGACCGCAGTGTTCAAGTATTCAGAGTCCACTGATCATTATAATATAGGTAGGAGCTTAAGAAGTATTTAATCTTTAGTACAGTCTTCAATGTAATTACTATTATATAACCTGTTGAGCTGAAACATTGGGTCCTGGTGCTTCGGAGCGTTCATCATTAGCAAGTGAAATTATCTAAAGTCTAAACTTCCTTATGCACTTCCTTAAGTGAAGAATTATACACATTGGTTGTTGCTGGAATATTTGAATAAAATTATTTTAAGTTACAGCAATTTTTAAAAAAAAAAATTTTTTTTTGGACCGTACTTTCATTTCCTTTTCAAAATCAGATTTTGTTTGTGTTCTGTCATCTGAAATGTTAATTTACAATGTCGATATTACGTAAAAGCAACAGATCATCTTGTTATAAATCAGTCACATTCCTTCTGATGGTACATGCTCCACTGAGGTAAGCTGTACGGCATATGAGTTAACATACAGTGAAGATCAAAATTAGAGCACAATCCATAAATGCTTGATTTTCTCTGAAATAATGTTGCTCTTAATCACTCAAAATTTGAAGGAAGAGCAATGTAGACCACTAACATGTTTGACAACATAACCAAGGTATGATTTCAACAACAACTTTTTTTGAGCAAAACACAGTGATCAAATTTGGAGAACAATTACCACTGTATCATGAAAGAAGATTACAACTAATATTTTGGAGAGTTACAGCTGTAAAAAAAATAATAGTAGGAGGTGTAGATGTCTCTGTTCTAAATGACTTGAGCACATCTGCAGCCACTGTGCTGGTGTGATCTTGGTCCACTCTTCTAGTCTCTTCCATAGTTTGGTAACTGTAGTGGGTTTCTTTGTCGTCAAAGACTATCCAGAGATTTTCAGACGGGTTTAGATCAGGACTCTGGACTGGCCAGTTCACAATGTCAATGTTCTTAGCTTCAAGGAACTGCTTTACCTGTTTTGCAGTATGATGGGAGTACTGTCCTGCATGAAAATTGCTGGCTGATTGGGAGATGCTTGCAGGGAAGGTACCGAATATTGCTAAAGAAGTTTCTGATACACATTTGTAGTGATGTTACGTTCAATACCGAAGCTTGTATAAAAAAAAACACATTTCACATTGAAGCACTGTATCGGAGCTTGATTCGTTTTGCCAAAAGCACGTGATCTATGATGTCTGAAAACCACGTGACTGCTTCAAACGAAGCGAACCTCAGCGCCGTTTCCTTTACATTATATTACATTATAATGCGTTAGCATTGTTTTCTTTTTATCGTACTTTATACATTAAGGTCAAATTAACTTTGCCCATGAAATAACAGTCTAAGGCCTGAGGCAGAGTTAACATTGACAGATCATGTTTAATTCATGTATTTTTGTTTGATTTATTTGAATAATTTTAGTGGCAGTACACCTACTCAAATGAATGACTTTGACAATGGCCATTATTTTTATACAATAAATTAAAACAAGGAATCAGTTGTAGAACCAGATGTGAAACCAGCAGCTGTAATTGCACTTTGGAAGGTGTTATTCATTTCTATGAGCACAACATGAACCGTTTTAAAAAGCACAGCCGCACTACCGCAAAGCATACTGCAGCAGCAGCACATGGTCTGTTCAAGTTCGAGAGGAAACTTACAATGTAAGTAAAACTTAGTTTCGTATGTTTATATAAAATATTGTGTCTAACATAATACAATACTGTTTGGCTAACATAGATTAGGCGTCACTAAGGCAATTAGGAATTTATCTGTTTCTGTTGCTCACATGTGGATCGAATACTTTCAAGTTTTTGGTAGATTATTATAATATTACTCCATCAGTTGATCTGTAAATTAGTGCAGATTTGGGCAACATTTAATGCACTCATTGGCTCTTAAAGTCACACATGTAGAACAGTTAACGTTAGCCAGTGTTTACCATTAATTGATTAGATATGGTGACACACCCGCCATAATTCTTCCGCCACAGTTTTAAAACAAGTTGTCTGTCACTCACATGGTCCCTCAGACCTCCGCATCACACAAACCAGCGTTTGCTGACTTGCTTGTCAGAAACAGGTTTATTTTGTAGAAAAAAGTTTCCGACCGGTACTTCCCGCGAGTTCAAGGTCTTGCTTTCTCGACGACGCCTGACCTGAACCCCAGGTCAACCCAAGCTAGTTGTGGCTTGTTCTGTGCATGCTTTTATTTTCTGTTAACAAACAGCAAGCGCTACCATCTCATGACGAAACCATACTTAGTACATTTGCAGACAGCAACATTAATGTTTCATTTCTTCTCTGTATAAGTATTTTAATAAGTATCATTTGCTGAACAGCGCCCCTGATCAACAACAAGAAGAAGTAGTAGTTTAGTTTTCATTAAGTCAGCGAGTTCGTAGGCACAGGTTTGAACAGCCTCACTAAAATTATTTTGTTTGTAAAAAGTATTCAGATATCTCCCCCAAAACGGGAAAAGGTTAAAAGCAGCTCAAGTTGGAGAGGGCTGACAGGAGGACTATAGCCTGTTTCTTCTCTGGTGAGACTTTTCTGTTGAGTCTAGTTCGGTGATTTTGATGATTGTGTGACATATGCTCGAGCAGGAAGAGATAGAAATAATGATACTGTTTTGAGGCAGGTTTGAAAGTGCTTACACAACATCGTCTGTCGTCAGCTCTCGACTCTTCATTTAAATTCATAAATAATTTGACGATGGCTAAAAGATATTCGATGTTTTAGATGTTGCACTTTTGCTTTCACTTTTCAAATCGACAAAATGCAAATTAAAATTATTTCACTGCTTCTCTAACACCTTTTCACCATAAACCTGACAAGCGTTTCGTGGTGTTACTTTCAGGCTTTAAGATACGATGTAGCCTAAGCTTGATTGAATCCGTTTTAACATGTTTGTTGTAGTGTGTTTATAACAGAAAATGAAAGCATGCACCAGTATCGGCTCCTGACCGTGAATGTAGGTGGGAAAAATTATTTTGTAAACTTTATATTCTAATCTCTGAACACACAATTCTGCGTTATCCTGTGTGTGGCGCGCTAATGTTGACTGACAGGCTCCAAGTAATGCTACACGCATAAAATGCGAGAGGGAGTAAAATCTCTGCGTGGCAGGGGCAGCTGCCACTCGACCTGCCACCGTCAAGTGCGCCTGCCAGTGGCAGCTGCCACCGGACCTGCCAAGGCCAAATGCACCTGCCACTTTACCCGTCACCGCTGAATGCGCTTGCCTCGCGACCCGTCACTGCTTTAGCGAACAGGTGGCGCAACGCTTAGGTGCTGTGCGCTCCATTATGGATTTAAAGAGGATTAAACATAAGATAAAGCAGCAAATAAGTGTAGAATTGCACGGTCTGTTCGCTTACATTCGGTGCTGCGTGCGCAATTATGGATTTAAAGATAATAATAGGGTACAACGGGGCTAAAGGCGCCTTTGATATTATTTTCATGGCACAAAAACGTGGCGTAGCACTTTGCAAACATCCTCTTTTCAACATGCACGTGTTTATTTGTCTGATCTTTGACGTGATCGTGCGCAGCAGCGCAAAGTTGATTCTGTGCTTACTTGATCTAATATATATATATATATATATATTAAATGTTGTAGATTTAAGTAGCAAGTGATAATTGCTCAAATTAATGCATATATTTTGAAACAAAGGTCTTCTTAATGATTTTCAGTTTTGTTTAAGATAATTAAAGCTACAGTTTTTAAATAACGAAAGAATATGTAAAAGTATGGTGTTTGGGGTAAAAAAGCGTCTCTGCTGTTGGGGCTAAAGGCGTGATAATTAATAGATTGCTGACTTTTCCATTTGTTGACATGACATGGTTAGATTCAGATGGTAAATATCATATAGTATGTTGTTATAAATATCATATATATTATGTATGTGTCCATATTAGAGATAATCACCATGTTTAGAATGAAAATCAAATCATCATTTAAAAACATTATATTAATCATATCATATAATAAAATATAATTTGTTGTTACTACTGTAAATATATTTTAAATTATTATTGGATCTCCTTCAATACTTTAAGAATCTTTACTTATTAAAATTATTTTGTTTCTGTATTTTAAAATATATTTTTTATATTAACATATTTTAATGACAGAGTATTTATTGAACAAAAAATATTTATATTTTTCAAATGATAAGAGTGTTCTATCTCTACTGTTTCTGAAATGAGCGTAATCACAGTAATAGGCGCACAGTCTCTGTATGTGCCACCAGACGCGCTCCGTTATGGACATAAAGAGCGGGATAGAATATAAGATAGGATGATTTTATAAATAGATAAGTAAACGGCTGCACTGTCTGTTTGCTCTTGTATATCAGTAGAAATGTCTGGTATCTGTAAAAATATCCCCCCCCCCCCCCCCAAATGATATGGGCTCCATCTCGCATAACTTGTTGATTTTTCTGACGTAAATACCGTTACGTGACTATTCACAAGCTGTTTTAATTAAATGCTTGGAAGTTGGAAATAATATTTAACGTTTTCAGGTTCATTCATTGCACTCAAGCCACCCAATAATCGCAATAAGCTTTGTGTTTTTTATTATAACACAAAGTCTAATCTTTCTGTAAATTTTAAGATCAAATACAAACAATAAATGTGTTTTGCGCTCTTTTATTTGTAGTGAGGTAACTACATTCGCCTCAGTTGAAGCTGCATGTGAATCAATTATATTTTCCTTATAATATCTTTAATATTTGCATCACGAAATAAACATGAATACATATTTGAATGCATATTGAAAAAAAATACAGAACAATTTATACAAACGAATGTCTCACGAAATCGATCAACTAGAGTTTCAAAAATATCTAGAAGTCTACTTGTTATTGCTGTTTTTCGTGTTAAGAACAATGGATGCCACATACTTTTTTACAGTGTAATTTTTACATAAATTTCACGCAATATAATATCATTTTATTATAGTAGTTTTGACTTTATTAATTTAGTATGACGTTAATCTTTAGTTATTTTTCAGTGTGACACTGAAATGCCTCTGTAGGATATTTGTACTGCATGCAAACACAATCTTGGCACAGAGGCCCAGAAAACAAAACAAAACAAAAAAATAAATAAAAATAAAATAGAATTAAGTTAGACGATCCTGCCTCCCATATATCCTCATTGGACGTGCCTTTAGAGACAAATGCATCATTATGGATTACATAGGCTAATTAAAGACTTTTTAATTTTTGATATGAATTATTTCTTTGTAAAGTAGTATTTTATAGCATTCTATAAATATATTTATTATATCAAGTGAGGCAAGTATTTGCTGAGTGTCGGTTCAGTTTTTGTGAAGTGTTCCTGCTCAAGATCAAGACCCTGTTTGTTTTCTTTATTTTAAAATGCAAAACATTTTGTTGATAATGTGAGTGCACACAAATAAAACAGTTTGCAGCTTCGAATGATGTATACTCTTACCTTTATGAGGAAAAATTACGGCATATTTTAATTTTCCACTCTTATTAAGAAAAATAATTGCAAGTGATCTGGCTAGCGCCTCCATGTCCTTCAAATAGCGCTTCAGCTTCCACTTTTAGCACAAACGATTTTATATTTATCACACATTTATCTTACATTTTTAAATGTATATTGTGACATAATGATGACGTTTTTTATGTCTAAAATCGTGTTTATTTGAGAAGGCTAAACTGATCAAACATATGCTTAACTCACTGTCTGGCGCTGGCCACTTGGTATTTAAAAAAATAAAAATACAACTTGAATTTAACAAACATAAAATGCTCCAATCATGTTTCTAATTTAACTTAATAAAGAAACGAAACGAAATATAACCACTTTGCCATTAAGAACAAAACTGAACTTTTTTAATGGCTGCAACAGCAGCTGTGTAAAGGGGAAGAGAGAGAGAGAGAGAGAAAAAGACACGGGCTTGGGTCGACTCGGGCAGAGAATTCTGATAAGCTGTCAGACAAGGGCCTGGCCCGTGCAAGGCTCTATATCCGTTCCCTTGTTTCAATTAAAAGTTCCCCCTCGGCTCGGCAGGCAACCAATCTGCCCGGACCCATACGCACATGCATACCCTGCATACCCTGCATGCCCAGACGCTACGCCACTGACTCCAATTGATGCATATAAACAAACAAACAGTGCACTTCTACAATTATTAACCTATTTGCCACATAACATATTTTTTATTCCTCCCTTTAAATGCATAATGGCGCGCGCAGCACCGAAGCGTCGCGCCAGCCACAACTTAGCTTCGTGCCTGCTTTCGAGTGGCAGGTGCACATAGCTGTGGCAGGTACAGTGGCAGGCGCATTTGGCGGTGGCAGGTAGAGTGGCAAGCGCACATAGCCGTGGCAGGTCCGGTGGCAGGCGCATTTGGCGGTGGCAGGTAGAGGGGCAGCTGCCACTGGCAGGCGCACATAGCGGTGGCAGGTCGAGTGGCAGCTGCCCCTGCCACGCAAAGATTTTACCCTCACTGTAAAATGCTGTATAATAATTGCCTTAAATAAGCGGGGCAGTCTCAAATCTGCCCCAATGGCTCTCAATTAGAGTGCGCTGCAGATCCTTTTCATCGTATATATTTGCAAGAGAATTGAAGTATTGCAAAAGAAAATAAAGTTTTGCAAACGAAAGTGAAAGTATTGAGAAAAAAATAATGTACTTTTTGTAAACAAAAATAAAGAATTGCAAAAGAAAATGAAGTATTGCAAGAAGAAAATAAGTTTTGCAAACAAAAATAAAGAATTGCAAAAGAAAATTAAGTATTGTGAGAAAAAAAAAGTTTTGCAAATAAAAATGAAGAATTGCAAAATATAAATGAAACAGAGCAAAAGCAATGATTTTGCAGTACATATTTTCCATGGCCATATCTACTAATTTATTTGCAACTGCTTTTATATTGCGTTTCAGTCAAGTGTGAGCTTGCAATACCGTTTACCCCTTTGCGCTTCACGTTTCTGCGCGTCTCACTTTGTGGCACTGTTTTGACATGCGGGTGGAGTCAAGGGACGGGGGCGTGTACAACAGGCTTGGGCACGCCTCCCTGGAAGTGACGTCATCGGCCCGAAATGCAGATCTGTGTCTCCGGCCGATGACGTCACTTCCAGGGAGGCGTGCCCAAGCCTGTTGTACACGCCCCCGTCCCTTGACTCCAAAAAATGAAGAATTGCAAAATATAAATGAAACAGAGCAAAAGCAAGGTGGAGTTTCAGAACACACCCACTGATTGCTTAATCGCCACGGACCAATGGTAGCTCAAAGGTGTTTAGGAGCCGAAACGAACTCAGGGCTCTAGACACATTCTTCCCACTGGTCGCACTTGTTCGACTAACTTTCTCAGTTGGTCGCACAAGCACATAATTTGGTCGCAATTTATTTGTATTTATTTTTATTTTTTTTTGATACGACATTTGATTAATCAATGCATGCTGATTAACTTTTATCATGGTTTATAGTTATATGGTAACGAAAGTGTTAAACATTCAACACGTTCTTTTTCATCAGTATTATTTGTGATTTAAATTCTGTGAACAGGAATTCCTTTTTTCGTGTGCTTTCACTTTCAAATTCGCGATCTTGGTGTCACACTTTAAAAGAAAATATAATTGTCTGTTTTGCTTATATCTATACACCTTTCACTTTTTAAGACTAAAACAAAAGATGGATTCATTGTTATATATTAAAAAAATAAGGAAAGTCTCCATAGTGTAACGTGAGGTAAACAGCAAAGATAAAAAGCTTTTCAAAACGAAAACAAAAAGAAAAGTAAAACTAAACTGGCTGTCGCTGACAGGACTTACATGTTTTCTCTACAAGAATACCAACATGTTCACCTTCTCTGGTTTAAGAAGAGGTCTTTCATTTTAGTTTGAAAACCAAATCCTCCGTTGACCTTCACGCTCGTGCTGACATTGCGAGTGAAAGCACAATGCTGCTCCCGCTCTGCATACGCGCCGCTTCTGCGCTGCCTCTGCTCTGCTTACGCGTGCGGTGTGAAACAGGCGTAAACCAGGCTCTACTGAAGCACTTGCGCTGAAAGCGCCTCTCTTCACGTGATCAGTGAAATCTTTCTCCTGCTACAATGTGCTGCGGCTGGCAGCGCGCGCTGTATGAAGCAGACACTTAGCATCGCAGACCATGCACTCGCACAAGTGCGACCACTTAAAATTTTTACTCGCACACTCTCAAAAAATGGTCGCAGTCTAGAGCCCTGGAACTCAAAACAAACTTTGTTTCGGCCTGATTTTGTTCGAAATTATATAATTTCAGTTCGTTCTTTGATTTTGTTTTAAGTATATCGGGGCCTTTACAGCGTCGCCACCACTCCTCCTTGACATGTCTCCGAACAAATAAGACAACTACGTGTCTCTTCCTGTAGTCATCCTTTCGGCCAACTCTGTGTACAACGTCAATTTCTTCAAGCTGTCGCTCTTCCATATCGGAGACAATCTTATTAAAGGCAGGGTAAGCGATTTTTCAAAAACGTTTTAGAAAACAGAGTCGGGGCTGAGTACCAAAACAAAATTGTAGCCAATCAGCAGTAAGGGGCATGTCTACTCATGATATGGAGGAGAGAGCGTTCAGTGAACAGCCGAGCGACAGAAAGATAGAGATGGCGGATAAAAAACAAAAGAGGAAAACGTCTGCGGAACGATAAGGCAAGAAGTAGGACCCGTGTAAATATCGGATCAGCTTTCCAGTGCTGGAGAGAACTCAAGGAGTGGAAGGCCTGCGATCGGACGCAGAGGTTACTTTGTTTCTTCCCGATAGGTGAGTAACACAGTGTCTACACCAGACTTGCCGCGCTGCAACAGCTAAAGTATGCCTACACTGGACGCGTGTATTTCAGGCGAGAGTGTAGTTGTTTAAAACTCAAATCTGCGGTTTATTTATAAAAACAGCGCCTATTTGAAAATGTGCTTCGCCGATTTCGGAGATGTGAGCTCCACGCGATCACCGGGTGCTCATGTATCCCGAAGAGAGGAGCATAACCTCGGCTAGTCCTTCTGACATTTGCCGCTGGCTCTGATGTCTCTGTAGTAGTTAAACATAAGATATAATTTGTTTTGGGTAAATCTAACAGGTAATCTTTGGTCTTTATTCTATTGTTCTATTAATATGTTAAAATGAAAATGAAAACAGGCAATGTTTGATATAATATTTTGTTTCATTGTAATGTATGTACGTTCCCTGAACTACATTTCTGCAGCTATTAATATGTTTAAATGAAAACGAAAGAGGCAGTGGTGTTTGATATATTTCGTCTGTAAATACAGTGAGGAAGATTGCAGCAGCCAAGGCGAGCTGACTGACGTTATCAAGTACGCTGCTCTTTGCAGAATTACCGGACTTGCGTCGTTCTGTCCGTGGGAGTCTAACTCATGAAGTCCAAACTACCGAGGATGCAAGTCCAAATTTGCGTACTTGGTATTGAGAAACGCACGCAGACCTAACGTTACGTCACCATCACTATCTTCTCGGTACTTTAGACTGCGATGGAAACTGTTGAGTTATGTCATTGTATATGTTCTCAACTGACCCTGTGACGTAGTTTCTGGAAGTGGGTGGGGTGACACACCGGTGCGCAATCATTAATAAATGGCCACTGCTCATTTTCATTGTGATGTGCATGCAGGCCAAACGGAACTTGACTGTCTGTGTGTTAAGTTTTTATCCTCCGTTATGAGAACCGGCATTCCCAGCTCTTTTGGGGATGAATGCACCAACAGGTTATGGGCCCCGTTTGGGAGCCGATGGAATCGTTTGTTTTGACGGAGTTGAAAAGAATTATGAACTGTGGGAAACAAAGTTTCTGGCGCATTTGTGTCTGCTCGACTTAAAAACCACTATATTGGGTGAAGCCCCCGCCGCGGATGATGATGGCGTGGAGGAAGACGCCAGTAAAAATGAAGAGGCATACGCAGTTCTAATTCAATTGTTGGATGATAAGAGTCTGTCACATGTAATGAGAGACGCCGCTGATGATGGCAGGAAGGCCTTACAGATCCTGAGAGACCATTACGCTGGTAAGGGGAAGCCACGCATGATAAGTTTGTACACAGAGCTGACATCTCTTCAGAAAGGTGTGAATGAAACCGTTACAGATTATATTATTCACGCAGAGACTGCCATCACAGCACTGCGGAATGCAGGAGAGACTTTGAGTGACGGCTTATTGACCACAATGATTTTAAAGGGTTTGCTTGACACATTTAGACCATTCTCTGTTTACGTTACGCAGAGTGATGAAAAGTTAACATTTGCCGATTTTAAAACAAAACTGAGGAGCTATGAGAGCACAGAGAAGTTTGTTACTGCTAGCTTGGGTGAGGACAGCGTGATGAAAGTCAAAGGAAGAGACAACTGGAGTGTGAAACTCACCTGTTACAACTGCGGCCAGAAAGGCCACAAAGCCGTGGAGTGCACGTCAGCTGCTGTGGAGCGCAGGGAGCAGAGACAGTGGTGTAGTTTCTGTAAAAGCGCCACGCACAAAGACTTGCACTGTTGGCGGAGAGAGCGGGATAAGGTGAAGCAAGCAGTGGACGAGGAGGAGGACCACACGATCGCATTCAAGGTGGAGCAGGTGGATGACGCTCCGGTCGGTGGAGTGACGATGAAAGGCCTCATGGTAGACTCCGGAGCCACTAAGCACATCGTCACAGACATTAGGAAATTTGAGGATTTTGTCACAAGTTTTAAGCCTCAGAGCCATATTCTGGAGTTGGCTGATGGAGAGCGGGCCAGCGGTATCGCATTGAAGAAAGGCACCGCTAAAGTGCACTTGAGAGACAGCAAAGGCCACATTGTGGACATGATGTTGATGGAGGCGCTTTATGTGCCATCATTTTCCCAGGACATCTTTTCCGTTAAAGCGGCAATTGCGCACGGAGCGACTGTCATCTTCAAGGAAGTACAGAACCGGCTCATCCACAAAAATGGAACAACTTTTGATATTCATATGTACAACCCCAAATCAGAAAAAGTTGGGACAGTATGGAAAACGCAAATAAAAAAAAGTAGTGATTTCTAAATTTACTTTGACTTGTTTTTCATTGCAGACAATATGAACACAAAATATTTCATGTTTTGTCTGGTCAACTTCATGTCATTTGTAAATATACATCATTTCCTGTCATTCAGACCTGCAACACATTCCAAAAAAAGTTGGGACAGGAGCAATTTAGGGCTAGTAATGAGGTAAATTGGTTAAATAATGATTTCACCTTCAACAGTGCATAACATAATTAAAAGTTTCAAGGAATCTGGAGGAATTTCAGTGCGTAAAGGACAAGGGCGCAAGCCTAAGCTGAACAACCGTGATCTCGATCCCTCAGGCGGCACTGCATCAAGAATCGTCATTCATCTATAAGCGATATCACCACATGGGCTCAGGACTACTTTGGCAAACCTTTGTCAAGTACCTCAATACGTAGTTACATCCACAAATGCCAGTTAAAACTGTACTGTGCCAAAAGGAAGCCCTATGTTAACAGTGTCCAGAAGCGCCGTCGACTTCTCTGGGCTCGGAGGCATCTGGGATGGACCATCACACAGTGGAAACGTGTACTGTGGTCAGATGAATCAGTATTTCTGGTATTTTTTTGGAGGAATGGACGCCGTGTGCTCCGGACCAAAGAAGAAAAGGATCATCCAGACTGTTACCAGCAACAAGTCCAAAAGCCAGGGTCTGTCATGGTATGGTATGGTTGTGTCAGTGCCCTTGGCAAAGGTAACTTGCACTTCTGTGATGGCACCATTAATGCTGAAAAGTACATAGAGATTTTGGAGCACAATATGCTGCCTTCAAGAAGACATCTTTTCCAGGGACGTCCATGCATATTTCAACAAGACAATGCAAAACCACATTCTGCACACATTACAAAGTCCTGGCTGCGGAGGAAGAGGGTACGGGTACTTGACTGGCCTGCCTGCAGTCCCGACCTGTCTCCAATAGAGAATGTGTGGCGCATTTTGAAGCGCAAAATGCGACAACGAAGACCCCGTACTGTTGCCCACCTTAAGACTTGTTTGCAGGAAGAATGGGACAAAATTACACCTGAAACACTTCATCACTTGGTGTCTTCAGTCCCTAAACGTCTTTTAAGTGTTGTGAAAAGGAATGGCAACATTACAAAGTGGTAAATGCTTTACTGTCCCAACTTTTTTTGGAATGTGTTGCAGGTCTGAATGACAGGAAAGGATGTATATTTACAAATGACATGAAGTTGACCAGACAAAACATGAAATATTTTGTGTTCATATTGTCTGCAATGAAATACAAGTCAAAGTAAATTTAGAAATCACTACTTTCTTTTTTTATTTGCGTTTTCCATACTGTCCCAACTTTTTCTGATTTGGGGTTGTATGATAGACTGTTTTATTTAAGTCTTGTTATAAATGAGATTGATGAGTGTAGCGTGTGCTATGACCTTCAGACATGGCATGAAATATTAGGTCACTGTAACTATGATGACGTGTTGAAGTTGGAGAGTGTTACAGATGGGATGAAAATTAGAGGTAAAAATGACAAGTCCAATTTGAAATGTGAAGTGTGTGTAAAAGGTAAATTTGCTCAGAACAGAAATAGAGATCCAGATGAAAAAGCAAAAGATGTATTTGAACTTGTCCATGCAGATTTGGCTGGTCCTATAGAACCAGCAGGAAAAGATGGTTTCAGATTTGCCTTAGCGTTCACAGATGACTATTCAGGAGCTGTGTTCACTTATTTCTTGAAAACTAAGAGTGATACTGTTAAAGTATAGAGAGGTTCATTGCTGATGTTGCACCGTATGGTAAAATCAAATGTATAAGATCAGATAATGGAACAGAGTTTACATCTTCTGTGTTTCAGTCACTGCTCAGTAAAAATGTCATTAGACATGAAACCTCAGCTCCTTACTCACCCCATCAGAATGGGACAGCTGAAAGAGCTTGGAGAACTCTGTTTGAAATGGCAAGATGTATGTTAATTGAGACTAAATTACCAAAAGAGTTGTGGACATATGCAGTACAAACTGCTGCTATAATCAGAAATAGATGCTACAATAGACGTCTTGGACAAACTCCACATTATCTGATGACTGGGAAGAAGCCTGACTTGTCCAAAATGAGAGTGTTTGGGGTAGAATGTTATGCATACAAATATGACAAGAAAAAGTTAGTCACTCGCTGTGAAAAGGGAATATTTGTTGGTTATGACAAAAATAGTCCTGCATATCTTGTCTTCTATCCAGACACAGGGAAAGTACTCAAAAATAGGCTGGTAAAGTTTGTTACAAAGAGTACCAAAGAATGTGACACTCAAACAGAGGAGGATGTGTATGAACACTTTGAACATAGGAAGAAAGCTGAAACCCAGTTACCAAAATTTGACATGACTAAAGTAATCCCACAAGAAATAAAAGTAGAGTGTGATGCTAAAACCGATTTAAAAAGTGAAAGTGAGAACAGTCAGAGTGCTCGATATCCAAAGAGAGAGAGGAGACCCCCTCAGTACTATACAGACTATGATTATGAGATAAAAGGTGATGAGGATCAGGCGTTAACAAATATTGACTATTGCTATCGTGTTGCATGTGATGTCCCGCAGACACTGAAGGAAGCGTTGAGTTCTTCAAAATCAGAGCAGTGGGTTAAAGCTATGAAGGAGGAGATCTCTGATAGAGAACAATACCTTCACATTAATAACTTTACCTGAAGTGGGGGGCAGATGGGTTTATGCCATAAAAGAACATTTTGATGAGACAATATATAAGGCCAGATATGTGGCAAAAGGTTATAGTCAAGTGCCTGGTATTGATTATAACGAGACGTTTTCACCTACTGCTGATATGACCTCTGTACGTATCCTAATGCAGCTTGCAGCGCAGTATGATTTAGAGTTACATCAGATGGATGTCAAAACTGCATATCTGCATGCTCCTATAGACTGAAATGTATATGGAGCAGCCTGAAGGATTTGAGGTCAAGTTAAAAACAGGAGAGAAATTGGTGTGTAAGCTCAATACATCACTGTATGGTCCGAAACAATCAGGACGAAATTAGAATAAGATGTTGCATGATTTTCTAATTGAAAATTGTTTTGTTCAAAATTCAGCTGACTATTGTGCCTATAGTAAACAAAATGACAAAGAAAGAGTCATATTGATAATTTGGGTTGATGACCTTATTATTGCAGCGAGTAATGGTCAAATACTCGAAAGTGTGAAGGAAATGTTGGGAGCTAAATTTAAAATGAAAGATCTTGGAAAACTTAGACATTTCCTGGGCATTGACTTTACACAAACAAATGGTGAAATAAAAATGAACCAGAAAAGATACATCACAAAAATTTTGGAGAGATTTGACATGACTCATTGCAAACCAAGATCAACACGTGAAATGAAAATGAAATTTGACAATGATGGTGAACCTGCTGATCCAAAGAGGTATCGTGAAGTGGTTGGCAGTTTAATTTATGTCATGACAAGTACTCACCCAGATTTGAGCTTTATTGTTAGTAAATTGTCACAATATCTATCTGTACCAAAAGAACAACATTGGGTTGCACCTAAACATGTGTTGAGGTATTTGAAAGGCACTGTGGACCTGGAATTGTGTTACAAGAAAAATGATGTAAATCTTAAACTTGTGGCCTATAGTAGGTGCATTTACATGGAGCATTGTAATCGGTTTAAAAGTCCAATCCGAATGAAAATGCTCCATGTAAACACCTCAATCGGAATAAAAATGCCCAAACCGAATGAAATTGTAATCGGTTTGAAAGGGGTGGGATAAACCTTTCTATAAACCGAACAAAATTAAAATCCTGCCATGTAAACGCATTAAACCGATTACTTTGCGGCATTCTGGAATTTGGGGACACGCACACTACAGCAGAGACTGCGAAATAATGGAGGTAGAAGTTAACATTTAAATTAAACAGTTATAAACACATTAGAATGGACATTTATTTAAGAATGCTTGCTGTGTAATGAACTGCTATATCTGCTCTCATGACCGGAGTGGAAAACGGATCTGAAATGAAGCGCAATTTTAAGCTTTTGAGCTTAGAAACAACACAATGGTGACAGTAGGCTATAGCTGAATGAAAATAAACAACTTGACCAAAATTTGCCTTTGTCATTTATTTATTTATTACAGATTCATAATTTCCAATCTGTTTGAATTTATAAGTGCTCACGCCATGAATAATGCACGATTACACGCTTGGAAATGTTATTTGTGATGCAGCTCTTTGCGATCACTCTCCGTGTTCATCAAGCAATGCTCCTTTAGGTTCAGCAACTCTTGGTAAGAAATCGTTTATTTGTTCTATTTAAGTACAGTAAAGCTTTTTAGAATCACAATACAATTAATTTCAGAGCTGCATTACAGAGAGGGCACTGTTATTTTATCCCTCAATGCTTTAACATTAAGAAATTATGGCGATATGATGAGTGGATCACCTGGCTGAGATCAAGCTATATTGTGTTTATTATTTTATCAGATAGATATATATGTGCAACTTGGTTATTATAAACTGAAAAAGAAAAATCAATTTGGTTCTGTCTGTGTGTGGGACGATAGAAGACGGCCAATTTCTATGAATGTGTTCTGGCTAGGGGTCGACCGATTATCGGCCTGGCCGATTATCGCCATCGATATTAAGCATTTTTATGATTATCGGTATCGGTCATTTTCAAAACCGATGTGCCGATAAAATAATTTAATTTTGAAACGCGCTATTTGGCTCTGATGCAGCCTGTCGGAGCTCACCACTCTGTGGGCTAGAGCAGTCTCCGCCCACCGCGCATCTGATTTGTTGGGAGTCACGAGTCCGACCAATCAGCGTGGAAGACTAAAGGCACTCTCTCTCACTCCGAAAGCGCTTGTTAACTGGAGCTGCTTGTTTCAGTGATCACGCATCAGTTGTCTCTCAAAGGCAGCAGCAGATGTTGCTCAAGTTGCAATAAATCACAATCCACTACACTGAAGTTGCAAAACACCTCAATATTATCTATTTATGGTTTCCATGATGGGGGAAACGCAGACGGAATCGCGGAATCCAGTCATATAAATGGAATTTACTGTATAACGTGGAGTCACGGAATTTCTCAAAGTTTGGATGAATTAATCAAAAGTAGGTCAGTACACTTAAATCGACTCGCGCTATGGACTAGTATCTATCTGTAAACATTAAGCCGCAAAAATACTATTTAAATATGAATTCTGCATGTTCTGCGTGTCTCTGTAACAAGTTATATGTGAATGGCACAGACGCGTGGTTTTTACACACACACACACACACACACACACATGATGCTTGCGGTGTTTTCAGCATCTGCCGTCTCACTAAATGAGGACATAAATACATGAACAACATCCCCAGAACTGCTCTGAGAGTCACTTCATGAGCATTTGACCGTTTCATTTGAGTAAAGCGATCATCATATCATACATAGCCTACAGAAACTTAAGAGGTCCCCATGGCAACCCGTCAAAATAAAAGTTTGGTTTATCTAGTAATACTACAACAACAAATTGTTTGTAGTTACAATTTCCAACAATGATGAGACCGCATACTTGGGTGAGGTAGAGAGACTAACATCATGGTGCCAGGACAACTGTCTCTCTCTGAACGTGAGCAAAACTAAAGAGCTGATTGTAGACTTCAGGAAGAGACAGCAGCGGCCCTACACTCCTCTTATGATCAGCGGGACCCCTGTGGAAAGGGTGAGCAGCTTCAAGTACCTCGGTGTAAACATCTCCGAGGACCTGACTTGGACTGCACACATTCAAACACAGGTTAAGAAAGCCAGGCAAAGACTGTACCATCTGCGACAGCTGAGGAAATTCAGGGTCTCACCAGCAATCCTGAAAACTTTCTATTCAGGGGCCATAGAAAGTGTATTGACTCAGTGCATCTCAGTGTGGTACAGTAACGCCACAAAACAGGACTGCAAAGCTCTGCAGAGAGTCGTGCGCTTAGCTGAGCGCATCTCTGGGTCTGCCCTCCCCTCTCTGCAGGACATCTACCTCAAACGCTGCAAAAGCAGAGCTGCAAAAATAATCAAGGACTCAAATCACCCCGGTTAACCATCTTTTCATCTCACTGCCATCTGGCAAGCGCTTCAGAAGCGTGATGGCAAAAACTGAGAGACTGAGGAGGAGCTTCTATCCACAGGCCATCAGGCTCCTGAACTCAGTCTCCTAACATCTACAGGACTCATTTAATTAACTGTAACACCCATCTTTCTCCATCTTCCGCATTGCTGCTATGTGTACATACCTGGTACAACCTGTTTGCACATTCCTTGCACATCCCTGGTTATATTAATATTTATTAAATCCACAGTAGACTGTATTGCACATTTTATTTCATTGCACATTTTACTCATTTTATTTTATTGTTTTTACTTATTATTATTTTTTTTATCTTATTCCTACCTATATTTAAATATATGCTCCTGTGTTATGTATCATCTTTTATTTTTATTTTCTTGCACTGTCCATTGAGCGGACCTGTCCTGACCTACATTTCACTACTGATTATACCCTGTATGATTGTGTATGTGACAAATAATCAAGAACCTTGAACCTTGAACCTTGTTTAAAAGAATAATCACACAATACGCCATTTCTTCCATGTTTTAATTTTAATAGTAAACCAATTTGTTTGCCAAAAATAGAGTTTAACTCTCATTTAATTAAAAGATAAATTAAATTAATGTTTTATGCCTTCATTTGCACTGCACTGTAAATTAAAACTAATGGAAATTACTGTCACAAAGGCCAAGACTAAGATACTGTCACATAAGCCAAGTTTAAGATGACAGAAATTGTGACATTTCAATAGGCTATTGAACCAAGTGTGCCTATAACAGGCTATTAGTGTTATAGTTTCATTAAAATAGTTGCGGTCTTCTTAACTTCTACAATGGAGCTATGAAGACAATTAAATTATTTACACTTATTATATACATTGTGCTTTTTAAGTTAATCAATTGATGTGCATTAGATGATGAATTGAATAGTCACCTCTTGTAGGTTATGATTTAGTCATCAGAAAATAATTAATGAAGAATTATGAGACGTTATGCTATTACACATACATTTCTAACATGTAAATTATTGAAGCCAAATACTTACATTTCCCCAAGCTGTTTAGCTGTAGTACAGTATTCATAGGCTTAATCATGAAGCATACAGTGGCCTAGGGCTGCACGATATATTCCATGCGATAGTCATGTGCATCTCGTCAGTAAAGCCGGTTCTGTGATTAGTATTAAATCTCCATCACCTGCTTTCCAACCCAGTAGATGGAGCGGAAGTTAATACACAGAGCCGTAGTTCACTGACAAGCTACGCAATTATGAGCGCGAATTGCGTAGCTTGTCAGTGAACTACGGCTCTGTGTATTAACTTCCGCTCCATCTACTGGGTTGGAAAGCAGGTTATGGAGATTTAATACTAATCACAGAACCGGCTTTACTGAAGAGATGCGCATGACAGTCGCATGCAATATATCGTGCAGCCCTACAGTGGCCCCACTTTTAACTCTCTCTTTATATTACCCTTATTGTAGATGGATGTATGGAGGAAGACAAGAGTAAGAAGTGCAACCAACACCAGGGAAGGCAGTTTTTGTCAGAGCCCTTGTTATTCTTAATTTTGACATTTTTAATTTTTACACCAGACATATCGGTTCAAAATATCGGTTATCGGTCTGCTTGGTCTGTAAAAATCGGTATCGGCATCGGCCCTGAAAAACACATATCGGTCGACCCCTAGTTCTGGCCACATGACTGAGCGCTCGAATGAATGCAAGGGATTCAAATATTTGTCTGTTTATTCTAAACATGCACAAGCAGCTATTAAAAATATTAACGCAAAAAACGCGGGCGTTTTTTCCTCTGGCGATTTGAAGCAGTAGCGGCTCCTGACAGTAAATTTAGGTGGGGCAGATTCTAGGTCGTAGCACTAATATATGAAAAACATTTAGTAAAAACTTTATATTATAATCTCTGAACACATGCGGACAAAATTTTGGCAGAGATGTCCCTTGCGTTATCCTGTGGGT
The DNA here is from genome assembly GCA_027422415.1 of Schizothorax lantsangensis. NCBI lineage: Eukaryota > Metazoa > Chordata > Actinopteri > Cypriniformes > Cyprinidae > Schizothorax > Schizothorax lantsangensis. The sequence goes on from JAPDDO010000279.1 coordinate 22,075, forward strand.
GGCGCGCTAATGTTGACAGGCTCGGAGAATAGGCATAAAATGCTGTATTATAATTGCCTTAATAGTATTTATCACCTCCAAATGTTGATGTAGAATGTTACAAGTTGTGGAGCAATTCAGGTGAGGAAAGACGATCATATGTCTATTCTCAGAATAATAATAAAACAAACACAATAGAACTATATAAAGGCTATTCATGTGAGCACAAACTAAAGGATTTATACTTTAATTTGATCTACTACTCCACATAGAAAAAAACAGACATGCCAACTAGTTACTGACGTGATGCAGACACATAGCTGAAGCGGATTGATATCGCCTTGGAGCAAGGTTCACGTAAGGTAACGTGAAAATAAGCGGGGCAGTCTGTAAACTGCCCAAATGGCTCTCAATTAGAGCGCACTGCAGTTCCCCTTTTCACCACAGAGTTACATTTCAAAATTATGGGGCGCTGTTGAGCTTGGGAGGTCTGGCACTGTCTGCCCCGCTTAGTATCATGTCTACATGCCTTCTAAAGCCATGCACAGGATTTTAATATATACTGCTTACTTTACGACTTAAAATAGTATAGAACATCTGAAAAATATTTGTTGCAGAATGCTGAACACATTTCCAATTTTTCAGTTTTTATAGAGGTCTATGTTGTGGAACAGTGGATGAATATTTTGCCCATATAGACGAGCCGCGCCTGATATTTTGTAGGCTATTTGTTTTCATTCGGATTAGATAACGTCTCATGTAAACAGTCCACCGAATCTTTCAATCGGAATGATTTTAATCGGAATGAAAAAAAGTGTACATGTAAACGTGGCTAGTGATGCAGACCTGAATGACAGGCGTAGTGTTACTGGTTACTGTTTTAGTTTGTCTGAGAGTGGGCCTATTATTTCCTGGAAGTCAAAGAAACAACAAACTGTTGCTTTATCCACATGTGAAGCTGAATACATGGCTTTATCAGCTACTGCACAGGAAAGCCTGCATCTTGTCAATTTAATAAATGGAATGGACGATGTACTTGAATATGCACCCGTGACAGTTTTTGAGGACAATCAGGTGCTATTGCTCTTTCAAAAAAACCTGTATGTCATCAAAGGTGTAAGCATATTGACAAATTGTCCGATCTGTACTCAGTGAAGGTAAAATAACTCTTCATTACTGTCCTACAGTTGATATGGTGGCAGATATTTTAACTAAATCTGTATCTAGAATCAGAATGGATAAATTTGTGTTTTCTATTTGGTATGTGATGCACTGTGTTGTACTCTGTCAATTTAAGAACAAGTGGGGGTGTTGAGTTATGTCATTGTATATGTTCTCAATTGACCCTGTGACGTAGTTTCTGGAAGTGGGTGGGGTGACACACTGGTGCGCAATCATTAATAAATGGCCACTGCTCATTTTCATTGTGATGTGCATGCAGGCCAAACGGAACTTGACTGGCTGTGTGTTAAGTTTTTATCCTCAACAGGTCTGGGGGAAAAAAGGTTCCTGGGACATATTGTTCCAGGTAATTTCGGTGGAAAAGCAGCTTATGTTTCACAGAACTAATCATTGCCTGGGTTGCGTAGGCTACGTACAGTATCTCACAGAAGTGAGTACACCCCTCACATTTTTGCAAATATTTTATTATATCTTTTCATGTGACAACACTGAAGAAATTACACTTTGCTACAATGTAAAGTAGTGAGTGTACAGCTTGTATAACAGTGTAAATTTGCTGTCCCTCAAAATAACTCGACACACAGCCATTAATGTCTAAACCGCTGGCCACAAAAGTGAGTACACCCCTAAGTGAAAATGTCCAAATGTGGCCCAATTAGCCATTTTCTCTCCCTGGTGTCATGTGACTCGTTAGTGTTACAAGGTCGCAGGTGTGTTAAATTTGGTGTTATCGCTCTCACTCTCTCATACTGGTCACTGGAAGTTCAACATGGCACCTCATGGCAAACAACTCTCTGAGGATCTGAAGAAAAGGATTGTTGCTCTACATAAAGATTGCGTAGGCTATAAGAAGATTGCCAAGACCCTGAAAATGAGCTGCAGCACTGTGGCCAAGACCATACAGCGGTTTAACAGGACAGGTTCCACTCAGAACAGGCCTCGCCATGGTCGACCAAAGAAGTTGAGTGCACATGCTCAGCGTCATATCCAGAGGTTGTGTTTGGGAAATAGACGTATGAGTGCTGCCAGCATTGCTGCAGAGGTTGAAGGGGTGGGGGCTCAGCCTGTCGGTGCTCAGACCATACGCCGCACACTGCATCAAATTGGTCTGCATGGCTGTCGTCCCAGAAGGAAGCCTCTTCTAAAGATGATGCACAAGAAAGCCTGCAAACAGTTTGCTGAAGACAAGCAGATTAAAGACGTGGATTACTGGAACCATGTCCTGTGGTCTGATGAGACCAAGATAAACCTATTTGGTTCAGATGGTGTCAAGCGTGTGTGGCGGCAACCAGGTGAGGAGTACAAAGACAAGTTTGTCTTGCCTACAGTCAAGCATGGTGGTGGGAGTGTCATGGTCTGGGGCTGCATGAGTGCTGCCGGCACTGGGGAGCTACAGTTCATTGAGGGAACCATGAATGCCAACATGTACTGTGACATACTGAAGCAGAGCATGATCCCCTCCCTTCGGAGACTGGGCCGCAGGGCAGTATTCCAACATGATAACGACCCCAAACACACTTCCAAGATGACCACTGCCTTGCTAAAGAAGCTGAGGGTAAAGGTGATGGACTGGCCAAGCATGTCTCCAGACCTAAACTCAATTGAGCATCTGTAGGGCATCCTCAAACAGAAGGTGGAGGAGCGCAAGGTCTTTAACATCCACTAGCTCCGTGATGTCGTCCAGTGGCAACCTGTGAAGCTCTGGTGAACTCCATGCCCAAGAGGGTTAAGGCAGTGCTGGAAAATAATGGTGGCCACACAAAATATTGACACTTTGGGCCCAATTTGGACATTTTCACTTAGGGGTGTACTCACTTTTGTGGCCAGCGGTTTAGACCTTAATGGCTGTGTGTTGAGTTATTTTGAGGGGACAGCAAATTTACACTGTTATACAAGCTGTACACTCACTACTTTACATTGTAGCAAAGTGTCATTTCTTCAGTGTTGTCACATGAAAAGATATAATAAAATATTTACAAAAATGTGAGGGGTGTACTCCTGTGAGATACTGTATATGTGGGGCGGAGCTATCAAAATAGGGGCGAGATCCTTTTGGGGTAGGGGCGTGTTTGTTTTGGTGATTTCAAATATCAACATTGGCTTCCAGAAATCGCTTACCCTGCCTTTAAAGAGTTGTATGATGTCCGATCTGATGTTCTCATCCTTTTTTTTTTCTGTCAGACTTTTTATTTTCAGACACCATCTCATCTTATCTCTCGTGCTCCCTGATTCTCTCTTTAAGATCTTTGTTGTCATTGCACAAATGTTCGTTACACTTTTCCAGCTCGCTGATCTTTCCTTTACAGTCTTTAACTTCGTCGGCATTGTACTGTTCAGCTTTGGCTAAGCTAGCAATCTTGCAGCTGCTGTTGAAATTGCTCTCGAAGTTCCAACAACTGCTCATTAAAGTTCTTTTCCATGCTTTGAATGGCTTCCAATATTGTAAGGTTTGAGATTTCACCTTCCATTGAAGCAGGTTTGCTCTTCTTCCCGACTGGAATCTTGCTTGGAGTTGTTGGCGCAGAATCTTTTCTTTTATTAACTATGGTAACCTCCATGGCATAATCGTGGTCGGCAGGCTGACCCAGCTTTTTCACCTCAGTATTCATCGCAGCCTGTGTCTTTACATTCTCCCCTTCTTTAAATTTCTATCTTGCTGGTTTGATCATGCTTCAATTTCACTTTTTAAATGTTTGGAGTGATTTTCTAAAAGTGCAAAACAGAAATTTTGGGACAATTTTGTTACCGTAGCTAACGTGAGTTACTGCTCAACACGCCATCTTGCCAGAACTCCACCTGTCTCCCAAGTGAATAAAATAAGGTATCAAAATCTTGAAAAAATAAGCAGTATTCTCTGCTCTCAAACGCTCGGGGCGTGTCCACTGGCGGTGCTGAAACCACGCCCACTCGTGGGAAAGCTGCCGTCTTTTTCAACTGTCTTCCTCTGCAGCTTATTTAAACGAGGAGAACGAGCTGTTTTGTAAATTATTGCAACCAGGTATTATGCATTTACGTGACGAAGGCATAGCTAGCTAGCAACATCTAGGCTGTAGTAACGAACGGTAACTTGCGATTGAGCGGGCAAACCACAAAGACTACAAGTTCGACTTGAAGCAGGGCTGTGCAGAATGATCAGTGTATGACACAAGAGCGATTCGAAAGCACGAGGAGCCGTCTGCTCTCTATAGCTCTGTACTTTGATGTCACACACAGATCAATCTCAGTAGCCCCTCACTGCAAAACAAAGATCCAGGGGGCGGGATTGGATCCACATCTATGGGGTGGAGATGGGTAGGTTTAGGGGTGGAGATGGGTAGGTTTAGGGATCAGGGGGTGGAGACGGGTAGGTTTAGGTATATGTAAGGTGGGAGGAGTTGGATCTTGTGTTCTGCAGTGAGGACCATCTCATCGATCTGCGCAGCCCTGCTTCAAGGGGCCAAAACAGCTCCCTTAAGTCATCTTAAACTCAAAGATTTTGAGAGGATCACCCTCTGCTGCAAATGCTGAAATTAATATGGATACCTGCTTATCTTTTGTTTTCTTTTTGCCTTTAAGTTAAATATTCACATTCTTCATGCAGGGAAGATAATCTATTTCATCACTTCGCATGATAATTATATTTTATCTCTTAAGTTTTGTAGAATTTCATTTGAAATGTTGATCTGATTAGCGTGAAAACAGTGTCGCCTGCTAGACGTGCACTGCTGCTTCAGCCGTCATATGGTAGATTATCCAAATAGAGAGTTTGTTCAACAAGCTGACAGAAGTTGATCCATTTCTTTGTTGGAAACATTTCAATGATGAAGTATAATTGTTGTCACTGTATATATTCATTTTTCCATGGCCACAGAGGAGAATCAGAGATTGTGCATCACATTCAATGGACAGACACAAGCACACTGTATGTTTATATTTATTTCAACAAATGATAACTAAAATTAAATCACTAGAAGCTTGTGAACAGTTTTGAAGCATTTTAAAATGCTTGTTTAATGTACTAAGACAGTTATGATAAAATACATACAGAAGAGCCCAGAGTATTAACGCAAGTGTTTTCCTCCCTTTAGAAAATCGTAATAAACTTTTGGGCTTATGTGCATCTGCACATAGTATGCTTTACAATTTTGTCTTATCACTATCTTGGTACCTTAAGCAACATTTGTATTAAGCCTTATGTTTCTGTTCAAGTTCGCTAATACACAAGCCGAGTGAGAATCAAACTGGCAAAGGTGATGTTAATTATTTAAAGTCCCCCTGTGGTGAAAATCAAGTTTTTTATGTTGTTTATTTGTCTTTGTGGTGTTTTTAATATGCTTTCAGAAAAACCATGTGCCAATCCATAAATCAACACCACTGCTGAGTATTTTCTCCTTAAAACTGTAGTTTCCCAAAGGCTGACCCAGAAATGCGGTTTGAAACAGCCTTCGGTTTGCTACGTCACAAAATTGAATAACCAATCACGTCAAGGTTAGGCTCCTATCGTTATCATATCATTAAACGTGCTGCAAAGCAGTCAGAAGTCAGCCAGGTTAATCCGGTACATTAGATGTTTCGCTAGCTAATTAATTTCACGATGTCATGTGCTGTTTTCGGATGTAAGTCCCAGAAAGGACAAACGGTAAGCCTTCACATTCTACCAACTGATCCGAAACTCCGATCTAAATGGGTGCAGTTTCTTGGGAATGATCCTGCCAAACTTCCACGGAAGACATTAACGTTAGTATGCAGACCCTGTATAATTCTTTCTTCCTCTTCTTCTTCTGAGTCGGTTTCTGGTTCAAACATACAGTGCCCTCCACTAATATTGGCACCCTTGATAAATATGAGCAAAGGCAGCTGTGAAAATAAATCTGCATTGTTTATCCTTTTGATCTTTCACTCAATAAATTCACAAAATTCTAACCTATCACTAAAGTAAAACAATTGAGAGTGGGGAGAAAATCTCATGATGAAATAAATGTTTTTCGCCAATGAATGTTGGCCACAATTATTGGCACCCCTAGAAATTCTTATGAGTAAAATATCTCTGAAGTATATTCCCATTCATATTTACATTTTTTAGCACACCAGGGTGACTAGGACCATGAAATTGTCCAGCCATGACTTTCTGTTCCACAGGATTATAAATATGAGGAACACAAAGGTCAAATTCCCTTAATCATCCATCACAATGAGAAAAAACAAAAAATATATTTCTGATGTGAAGAACAAGATTGTTGAGCATCACAAAATAGAAAGTGGTTGTAAGAAAAGAGTTAAAACATTGAAAATCCCCATTTCCACCATCAGGGTAATAATTAAGAGGTTCCAATCAACTAAAGATGTTAAAAATCTGCCTGAAAGAGGACGTGTGTCTATATCGTCCTAATGCATGGTGAGGAGGAGAGTTTGAGTGGCCAAAGACTCTCCGAGGATCACAGCTGGAGAATTGCAGAGATTAGTTGAGTCTTGGGGTCAGAAACCTAAAAAAAAAAAATCAAACATCCCCTAAATCACCACATGTTGTTTGGGAGGGTTTCAAGAAAAATTGTCCTCACTCATCCAAAAACAAACTCCAGCAAATTCAGTTGTCAGACACGACTGGAACTTCAAACGGCACTGGCTTCTATTGTCAGATGAAACTGAAAAAAGAGCTTTTTGGCAGCAAACCCACCAGATGAGTTTAGTACAAACAGGGATAAAAAAGTACCCCATGTCCACGGTTAAATATACTGCTGGATCTTTAATGTTGTGGGCCTGTTTTTCTGCTGGAGGTCCTGAACATCTTGTTCAGATGCATGGCATCATGGATTCTATCAAATACCAACAGATAAAAAATCAAAATCTGACTGCCTCTGTTAGAAATCTTATAATGGACCGTGTTTGGATCTTCCACCAGGACGACAATCCAAAACAAACATCAAAATAAACACAAAAATGGGCCACTGAGCACAAAATGAATATTTTACCATTGCTGTCTCTGTCCTCTGACCTGAACCCTACAGAAGATGAGTGAGGTGAACTGAAGAGAAGAAGCACCATCATGGAGCTGTGAATCTGAAGGATCTGGAGAGATTCTGTATGAAGAAAATGGTCTCTGATCTCTTATCAGGTTTTCTCCAAACTCTTCAGGCATTATATGAGAAAACTCAGAGCTGTTGTGCTGGGAAAAGGACGTTGCAATAATTGGGTGCCAATAATTGTGGCCAACATGAAATAGTGAAAGCATTTATTTCACAATGAGATCCCCCGCCCCACTTTCAATTGTTTTACTTCAATGATAGGTTGGAATTTTGTGAATTTTTTGAGTAAAAGATAAAAAGGATAAACAATGCAGATTTATTTTCACAGCTGCCTTTGCTCATATTTACCAAGGGTGCCAATATTAGTGGAGGACACTGTATATGGCTTAATTAAACCAATATTTCCACTTGCCATTGTTTCGCATTTACTACAGTTCAGTGGATCAGGAGGCGCTGGCTGGTGTGACTGAGTGGAGGCGGGGCTAATTTGCATATTCATAGATCCGCGTATAGTAAATGAGGCAAGGGTGTTGAGTTACATTCAAGCTATTTTAAGGCATGAGAATTTTTTTTGACAGGCAGTGGGTTAATCGGTGACATTATTAACAGATTAACTATCCGGCATCTTCATCTCCACGACCTGCTTCCCTTGGTGTTTTTACACAGAGAAAAGGCAAAAAAACATTCTGCATAGGGCTGGGCGATATATCTCATGCGATATGCTTGCGCATCTCGTCAGTAAAGCCGGTTCCTTGATTAGCGGTTAATCTCCATCACCTGTTTTCAAATGGAGCGGCATATTAATACACAGAGCCGTAGATCACTGACAAGCGACGCAATATCGCGTTCATATCGAAGGCGATTCATCTGCGATAATGAACGCGATATTGCGTAGCTTGTCAGTGAACTACGGCTCTGTGTATTAAATGCCGCTCCTTTTGAAAACAGGTGATGGAGATTTACCGCCAATCACAGAGCCGGCTTTACTGATGAGATGCGCATGCATATCGCATGAGATATATCGCCCAGCCCTAAATTACTGCATTGTCCAGTTTTCTCTCAGAACGATGATCGGAGTTACTTTTGCAATTCTCGAAGCAGCATGCATGACATACAATGGTGACATTTTCCACAATGACGACAGAAAATCAAAATACTGCCCTGAACTCAATAGCGAAGAGGCAGCGCTATCCTCTCAGTATGGCGGATAAACAAAGTAGTTTCCCAGAACTCAACGCAGCGTGACGTCAGCTTCACATTCTCTATATAAATGTAATGTATGTTTTAATTGCTTAGATTTTTAAAACGCAGAAACAGGCAGCACTCATTTATTTGTTTGTGTTTTAGTTGGTTAGGTTTGTATTTTGTTAATCTAAAACACGAACAAACATTAAATAAAGGAGTGCTGCCCATTTCTGTGCTGCTTTGTGTACAGTCGTTACCAAGGAAACCGCTTTGTTTCTGCAGTGAAAGAGCCTCCTGCTGACCAATGACGGAAAATTTACCAAATGTGAAAATTAACCCATGTTATGATGCTGCAAACACGCAGAGTTGTAAATGTGAACAGGTGGATCAACAAGAATATAATGCATTATACAAATCTAAACAATTAAGACACATTACATTTACATTATTTAATTAATGTAATAATTGATTAATAATAATTGTTTAAATTAATATAATAATTGATACAACTCTAAGGACTTTGTACTGTAGCAACGCTTAAAGGAACACATAGATAATTAAGGGGAATACTTAATGACAGCCTTAAGGTTTCTTAAGTTGACCCATGGGATTTTTCTTGCAACCCAAGTTTCACTAAGGGTTCACTTAACTTTGTAACTTCTCTTTCTTTCTTGTTTTCAGATTAGCCACAAATGAGGGTTTTTCACTAAGATCAAATAAAGCAATATATAAACTTCAGCAAACAGTATTTCTTTTGCCTTTTTGTTACATTTATTCACCCAATGAAAATATGTTCAAGTGTCAAATTAATTATATAGAAGAGAGAGAAAAAAAACACAACAAATCTCGAAACCTAGTCCTTGATTTTATACCAAAGAAATCGTCTTAAAGTTCTACTCTGAGAAACGATGATCCATCCGGTGGCAAAAATGAATTATTCTTTCCAAAGAAAAACATTGAGTGCGTTGAAATACGTTGCTCCGCTTTATAGTTGATCACTCCAACTGATAACGTTAGATGAAGGAATCTCCACAAAGAATCCGAATCAAAAGCATTTCCACTCCAAACAGTACTCAATTTAAACACAGTCCCAATCAGACATGTTTGAATGAAATTAGAGGGAAAAAGAAAAAATCCTTATGTTGAGCTTAAAACCAAAGGTTTCCCAACTAGGACTTTAACCAAACAGTTCAAGGTAGCTACAAAGAAACATGTGTTCCCTCTACCCAAACTGAACTACTTCTTCATACAACTGCTCACCTTTTATACAATCCAGGTGTGTCTAACGAGCGCCCTCTAGTGCCTCGTAGTATTAACACACATAGAATTCTTAATTGCATTCCTCTAAGGCTATGGAAAAACTGTGACAGACATTTCACTCTGTTACATACCCCCTCCCGTGTTTAAAAATTTGTCACATCCGTGGCAAATTTTCAAGTTCTGCACATGATATGTATCAATGACCGTAGGATCAGAAATAAAAGAAACACGGTAGTTCACAGGTCCTAACTTTTTTACTACCTTTGCAGGCCCTTTCCATCTAGGTGACAATTTGGCCATGAAAGCATCATCGGCCTTGGATAACGGATGAGATCGCACCCATACCACATCTCCTTCACAGAACTCTTGGTTCCTTCTGCGCTGGTTGTAATACCGTCTTTGGTGCTGTTGTGCTTTCTCCACGTTAGCTTTAACCAAGTCGATTAGCTGAGAGTGCCGTTCCACAGTACTGTAACTCGGATGGTCTGGATCAGGTGGATGTTGGAATGCTCGTTCTAATGGTCCTTTCAATTTCCTTCCGAGAGCGATTTCGGCTGGTGTATATCCCGTGCTTTCTTGCCATGCCGAATTCAGGGCAAAACGAAATTCAGGAATCCACTGATCCCAACTTCTGTGGTTCTCTTGTACATAGGAAGCCAGCATTGTTTTGAGATTTCTATTGATTCGTTCAGTTAAGTTAGTTTGAGGGTGGTAAGCCGTAGTTAACTTTTGAGTGACTTTCCATTGTTTGCAGATCGTGGTCATGAGATTTGACGTGAACTGCTTTCCACGGTCTGACACAAGGTAAGTGGGTGTTCCCCAACGAGTGAAGATTTCTTCAATGAGAATTCGAGCAATGGTAGGAGCTTTTGCGACCCTTAGCGGAAACAACTCCACCCATTTTGAGAAATAGTCCACAACTACTAACAGGTACTCGTGTTGCTTGGAACTTCTAGGGAAAGGACCCATTATGTCGATCCCCATCATGTAACCGGGCTCCACTACTGGTATACTCTGCAGCATACCTGCAGTCTTAGTTGTGGGTGGTTTGCATTGTTGACATACAGTACATATCTTGCAGTACTGCCAGACGTCAGTTCTTATGCTGGGCCAATACACAAAATCAAGCAGTCGCATTAGGGTCTTAAAACTTCCTAAATGGCCACTCAATGGACTGTCATGAGCATAAGATAAAAACGTCTTTCTAAAAACAGCAGGAACCACTATTTGAAATTTTTGTCCTCTCTTTCCTTCAGGGACACTCCTAAAAACAACTCCATTCTTGCAAACATAGTGAACACGCATTGCGTCGTCACTTTTTCTCCGCTGGTTTTTGGATATCAAATCCTGAATCTCCTTGTCATCAATTTGAGCTTTGCTGATTTGTTCAAGATCAACTGGTAGAGCGTAGGCAGGTGAAGATTTTGCTGGTGCTGTATTTAAAAAGAGAAAGCTGGGTTCTGTGTGGTATTGTCTTGACAGGGCATCAGGAACCACATTACAATGTCCCTTACGGTAACGTACAATAAAATGAAACCCCTGAAGCCGTATTGTCCACCTTACTAACCTGGAGGATGGCTTTGGATGTTGGAATGCCCAGACCAACGCAGCATGATCTGTTACCACCTCAAAAGGTTTGCCCTCCAGGTAATGTCGCCATTTTTCCACAGCCCATACTACTGCTAAACACTCTTTTTCTGAGGTAGAGTATGCTTTCTCTGCTCCCCTCAAAAGCCGAGATGCATATGCCACCACTCGTTCTTGCCCTTCTTCTTCTTGAGTTAACACTGCCCCTAAACCATACTCACTGGCATCTGTCTGGACTTTAAAAGCACGGTTAAAATCAGGTGAGATTAAAACCGGAGCACTGATGAGATTTTCTTTGATCGTCTCAAAGGCTCTTTGGCACTCTTCAGACCAGATCCATTTTGCACCTTTTTTCTTTAGAGCGTGAAGTGGAGCAGCTTTTTCTGAAAAATTCTTGATAAACCTGTGATACCAGCCTGAAAGACCCAGAAATCTTTGGACCTCCTTGACTGATGTAGGTACTGGGAATGATTGGACAGCCGATATCTTCTCCGGATCCGTCTTGACTCCATCTGCAGAGATGATGTGACCTAGAAATGTCAGTGATGTCTTGATGAAATTGCATTTCTTCATATTAAGAGACAAACCGGCTTTTTGAAGACAAGTGAACACTTTCTGTAGATGTTGAATGTGGGTTGAAATAGAAGAAGAGTAAACCACAATATCATCAATGTAGACCATGCAGAATTTGTTTTTGTGCTCTCTTAGTACCTGCTCCATAAGCCTTTGAAAAGATGCTGCTGAGTTTTTAAGTCCGAAGGGTAGACATAAAAATTCATATAATCCTGAAGCTGTACAAAACGCTGTCTTTTCAACACTGGACTGTTCCATCTCCATTTGCCAGTACCCACTTTTTAAGTCCAAAGTACTGAAAACCTTGGCTCCTTTCAGTGATTCCAGGATATCAGTAATTTGTGGCATAGGATAGGCATCCAGGTGAGTCTTTGCATTCAGTCCTCTGTAATCTACACATAGTCTCATATTCCCATCCTTCTTGTCTACCACTACTACCGGTGATGCCCACGGAGAAGTAGAAGGCTGGATGATTTTCTTTTCAAGCAATTCTTTCACTTGCCCTTCAATAAAATCATTTCTAAAAACAGAGACTTTGTATGGTTTTTTTCTAACTGGTTGCTGATCAGTGGTAATGATCTGGTGTCGTATTACGTTGGTTCGGCCTATGTTTTGTGTGCATACCGTTGGCCATTTCAACATCAGGTCTTTAAGCTGTGCTTGTATTTCTGGTGTTGTTTCAGCATGCATAGCAGCTTCGACGATGAGGTTATGGTCTGCTTTACTGATGATAGGAGGCTCATCTGTATCCAGGACAGCCATGTAAAAATGGTTGTTGGATGGTCCATCTTGTGAATAAAAAGGGAATGTGCATTTCTTTTGTGCAACATCAGGAAGATGAAAGTGCAATATGTTAAAATCCAAAACCATTTTTGATTTTTGCAAAAAGTCAAGCCCCAGGATTACGGATACTGCCAAATCCTTATCTTCCATCACAAAAAATTCCACTTCAAATTTTTCTTCTTTGATCTCACACATCCATCTCACCTTACCGATAGCTTTTTGTGATTGTCCATTTGCTAAAATAAAGTTCTGTTTACTTGTAGAAAACTGATCATCTCCTTTTTTGGTCAGTTTCTTCCAGATCTTATGCTGGACGAGTGAAAAAGTACTACCAGTATCAATAATGGCGTTGATATTAGTGTGCTTGATGGTCACAGGCAGCTGAAGATTTTGGTACCTTTTTTTAGCATTGGGGTGGTCCATAAGCATTAGTTGATTATCCTGAGTTCTCTTTGACATCGCAGGTGATTTCCTGTTTTGCTCCTCAGTGTTAACTAAACTCCAGTGATGTTTAGCTCCCATCCAATCCTTTTCAATCTGTGTTCCCAAACGAACCAATTCATCCACATTTTTAGCAGAGCTCCTCAGCAAACTAGCTAATCTTGGGTTGCAGTTTCTGAGAATTGCATGAACCATCTCTTCTTCAGTTATGTCAGGTTTGTTTCTCATACAAAGGGCTCTGTAATGATATGCAAAATCCCGAATACTTTCTTTGTTTTGCTGTCTCCTATTTACAAGTCTCTGTGCAGCCACTTCCTTGAAATCCTCATTTAAAAATGCAAACAAAAACTTATCCTTAAAGGTTTTCCATGCATCTATGTTCTTCCGCTCTGCCCTCCACCAGTCCTTCGCAGTCCCTTTCAATGCCACAGAAAGTGATGCCAGTAATTCTTTGTCGGACAAAGGCCTAAGATTAAAATACTCTTCAACTCTCTCAACAAAAACAACTGGATCATCCAAACTTGCGTTGGTGAAACTGGGGAACTCCAACTTAACCGGTGGATGATATGTTGCTGGCATGGTAGGCAGAGATAGGTATGGTTGACTAGAATGTGTATCTTGAAATTGTTTAATTTCTGTTTGTGCAGTTTTATGATGGCTGACCGTTTTTGCAGACATGGGAGTAGATGAAAGTGGGTTTAGAGCTTGAATCCTCTGATCTAGTTGTTTATCTCTCCTTTTTAGACAATCAACCATGCTCTGACCTAAATCAGTTAATCTACTGTCCATTTGCACTTTAATTCGATCAACTTCCCTTTTCATTCGGTAGGTAATCTTATCTTCAAGTTGTTTCATCATATCTATTATTGTGTCTTGAATCACAAAATCACTCACCCGATGCTCAATGTCGCTGAGGTGTTCTTCAATGTTAGTTAAACGTTGAGTTGTTGTCCTTCCATTTGAATACACCTGCTCCTCATCAAATTCTAACGGTGGTGGTGGTGGAAGTGGAGTGAAATCATCTGGATCGCTAGGTTGGCCTGGAAACAGCACTTGTTCTGCCGATTTCTCTTTTTCTTCTTCGGAGTCAATATAAAGTTCACTAAAAGTGTTCATCATTTCATTGATCGGATCTCTCATCTGAATGAATGCATCACCGGAGAAATCCACGATGGGCGCGATCTCATCCCTATCCATTTCAGATTGTTTGATTTAATTTATTTCTTAGATTTAAAATTTTTGAATTTACTTTTGCTGTTGGTTCCTTTATTCGATCCTTGTTAAAATCATCTAGTGATACACCCTCTAGGTTCAAATCTAATTTAGTCAGGTCCCTGTTCGGGCGCCATTTTGTAACTTCTCTTTCTTTCTTGTTTTCAGATTAGCCACAAATGAGGGTTTTTCACTAAGATCAAATAAAGCAATATATAAACTTCAGCAAACAGTATTTCTTTTGCCTTTTTGTTACATTTATTCACCCAATGAAAATATGTTCAAGTGTCAAATTAATTATATAGAAGAGAGAGAAAAAAAACACAACAAATCTCGAAACCTAGTCCTTGATTTTATACCAAAGAAATCGTCTTAAAGTTCTACTCTGAGAAACGATGATCCATCCGGTGGCAAAAATGAATTATTCTTTCCAAAGAAAAACATTGAGTGCGTTGAAATACGTTGCTCCGCTTTATAGTTGATCACTCCAACTGATAACGTTAGATGAAGGAATCTCCACAAAGAATCCGAATCAAAAGCATTTCCACTCCAAACAGTACTCAATTTAAACACAGTCCCAATCAGACATGGTTGAATGAAATTAGAGGGAAAAAGAAAAAATCCTTATGTTAAGCTTAAAACCAAAGGTTTCCCAACTAGGACTTTAACCAAACAGTTCAAGGTAGCTACAAAGAAACATGTGTTCCCTCTACCCAAACTGAACTACTTCTTCATACAACTGCTCACCTTTTATACAATCCAGGTGTGTCTAACGAGCGCCCTCTAGTGCCTCGTAGTATTAACACACATAGAATTCTTAATTGCATTCCTCTAAGGCTATGGAAAAACTGTGACAGACATTTCACTCTGTTACAACTTTATAACTAAGGGATTTTTTAGCTTAAGGGCTTTCATGCAACCGGGCCCAGGCTTCTGGTCTCATCCGCGTCCAGATATTTTTAACAGTTGGTTTGCTGCTTGATATTGAGAATTGGTATGTCTTATTATTTTAATGTATTATCTTAATTATGATCACACTGGTTTGTAATGCAAACAGTTTTACCGTTTAATGCACTTTGTCATTCTTCTCGTTATTTCTTTATATAGCGGCTAATGAACCGGAAATCTTGCCCATAGGCTTACTTCTGCATTGAATAAAATGATGGATAGCATGTTTACTTTTGTATATCAAACAATGCTATTAACCTTTTCACATTTTAATAAGCCTTTGACACTTTTAAAGCAGACATTCATAATAGCACATTAACATAGAACATTAGCTATAACCTTTTTACTTAAACTCTTCACAGAATACACCTGATTACTCTGTTTACTCAAGAGGAGTCAAGCCGAGTGTGAAGAGGAAGAAGTGTTTGTTGAAGTCTCTGCCAAAGCATCTTCTAAAGCCTCCATCAAACTGATCATCTGAAGACAGAACCAGTCATCAGGATCTGAAACAGCCCTTATAGTCATATAAAACACAGACCTAAAGTCCCTCTCAGTGGACAGGAATGCCAAGAACTGGATCTAATTCATTATTTAATGTGAAGTTGTGAAGAAAGAAATAGATTCATGAAATCTGAGGGTGAAACATTTTTATTTGCTTTCAAATTGACTGAATAATCCTGCCTTGCACTTTATATGGACATGTTGTTGTTAAGGACCATTATATCCACTGCTGCTGTCATCATTGCTGCTAATTTGGGACTATGTTTCTGTGGATGTGCCCGTGCTGAATATGAGATCGATGGAGAATGTTGCCCCATGTGTGCCCCCGGTACAGTACAAATGTTTATTTCAGATTCTGTACGATAAAGGCTGAAATACACTACACAAATTTTGGACAGATTTTTGCCCAATGTTTTTGATGCTAGATGCTGAAAATCAGAGCCAGTTTGCAGCTTTTAGGCAGGCAGAGTTGACAGATAAAAAAAAAAAACTTATGAATACAGATTCAGCTTTTTAGCTTCAGGCTATGATTCTATCTAGTTGAAGCAGATCAAACATGTTTAATATTTTTTTGCCAGTTTAGGACTTTCATTTGTCATATGTCTCTAACAACGAGACACATATTTGTGCCTGAGTTGTGTTAAAGGGATACTCCACCTCAAAATTAAAATTTTGTCATTTTTCACTTACCCCTATGTCGTTCCGAACCCTTAAAAGCTTTGTTAGTCTTCAGAACACAATTTAAGATATTTTGGATGAAAACCGGGAGGCTTGTGACTGTCCCATTGACTGCCAAGTAAATTGCACTATCAAGGTCCATAAAAGTATGAAAAGCATCGCCAGAATACTCCATCTGCCATCAGTGGTTCAATCTGAATTTTATGAAGCGACGAGAATACTTTTTGTATGCATCTTCTTCGTCGATTTACGCTCTGATTTGAACACAAACAGCGCACCCTTGTGGCCCGGCTGATACAGAAGAGTGTATGCATTTTGCGTCCAGGGGATAATCTCCAAAATGGCGCTACGGTGACACAGAGGAGACTTTACGGTGCCTAATTGTTGAATAAAGTCGTTATTTTTGTTTTATTTCCATACAAAAAGTATTCTCGTCGCTTCATAACATTATGATTGAACCACTGATGGCAGATGGAGTATCCTGGCGATGCTTTTCATACTTTTATGGACCTTGACCGTGTAATTTACTTGGCAGTCAATGGGACAGTCACAAGCCTCCCGGTTTTCATCCAAAATATCTTAAATTGTGTTCTGAAGACTAACGAAGCTTTTACGGGTTCGGAACGACATGGGGGTAAGTGATTAATGACTAAATTTTCATTTTGGGGTGGAGTATCCCTTTAAGAGCATTTGGAAAATCTGGTTTTGTGTGATCCTCTGGCATTTAATGTATGGTATCAAAGTCCAAAGTCGACAAGTATATGATGCCTAGTGTTTAAGAATCTGTTAGATTTTAAAAGTTATGTAGTGTATTCTGGCCAAAAGTAATGTTAATATTAACCAATATAACGGATAATAATTGTTAATATCCTAAAGAGTTAAACTTAAAATTTTACAAGCACAAAGATACACTGTTTTGAAACTATTGATTTGGTTAGTTAAAAAGCTGTTATGATTCTGTCATATGCAAATGTTTTTGGCTGCAACCACACATGACTAGAATTATCAAATCAACTGATAACTCATGTGATGCAGCAAAGAGGTCACTTGACAAAAAAGTTGCATGACCATGTTAGTATGATATATAATCATTTTATTCAAGAAAAAAAACTTTTTTTTTTTTTTTTCAGGAAACCGTGTTTATTGGCATTGTACTGCAGATACCAGTACAACATGTATTCCTTGTCCTGCATCAACATATACTGATGAACCCAATGGACTTTTATCATGTTTTCCCTGCACTGTGTGTGATCCAGGTATGTGCCCAGTGATAAAAGCATTAATTTATGGTAAAGATTTATAAAACACTCTCAATGTGCTTAGGTTCTCTGTTTTTGTGTTCACAGCCCAACACTTAAAAGTGCTCAAGGCCTGCACTCGCTCTGCAGATACAGTTTGTGAGCCTCAGGAAGGATTCCATTGCATTAAACTAAATAAAGAGTCCTGTGCATCAGCAGTGGAGCACTCTGCATGTAAACCTGGACAATATATTAAACAGAAAGGTGAGTGTACGTACTCAATAGTACAATTTTTAAAACAGGATAAAATGCATGCAGATTGTACAGTAGTCAACATTTGAAGTGGATCAAAAAAGTACATCAAAGTTGTCCTAAGACAAGAACAGGTATTTTGGTTTTAGGACAACTTTGATGAAAGGTTCAAATGTTGCCTATAGTATATTTTAGCTTCAAGCTGTATAATTCTTTGATTTACAGCAGTTTTCAGATTTAATTGCTGATTTAGTCAGTAATTTTATGATTACCCTAGTAATTACAAACAACCCTAGTAGCAGCTTTATTGACATTTTATATCTCATTCAATCTCAATATTTTTACAGGAACAGGATTCAGTGATACTGTATGTGCTGACTGCATTGATGGAACTTATTCAGATGGCTCTCTAATGGCCTGCCTGCCACATTCAATGTGAGTAGTGTCCACAGATTTACTAATTTCATTTAAAGATTACTCTAAGACTGTATTACTCTAAAGATTACTCTAAGACTGTATTACTCTAAAGATTACTCTAAGACAGTGGTTCTCAAACTTTTTACACCAAGTACCACCTCAGAAAATATTTGGCTTTCTAAGTACCACCATTATGATCAACATTAAAATACATTAAAAAACAAGTCAGTTTTATTCCTAATACAAATATTTATTATTGTCAGCCAATTAAAACATTGCAAGTAGCCTACACAGTTTGAACATTAACACTGCACGGTGCTTACTTCCAGGTAAATAAAAAACTTAATTATTAAATTAAAATATATTGCACCTAGAAGTTAAATAAAAACTGTACTGTACTTCAGTGTTACAGTAACTTAGTTTTTATTTAACTTTTAAGTCGCTACAATACATTTTCATTTAATCTTTAAGTACAGTACAGTTTTTATTTAACTTTTAAATAAAAAAGTACTTGATAAATAAAAAAAGTGTAGCTGCAAGTAACTACAATCATGCCACATGACCACCAAAGCCAGCTGTAAGCGCTTGAGAGGGCAGCGTATTTTTGTTTTTTCAGTTGAGACGCTGTGGTTGCTATTAGGGATGTTCATTTCGGTTATTTTTCCCAACCGACGTTCGTTAACCGATTATTAACCGTTAACCGACAAGATTATTTTAAATTAGAACTGAATTAAATTAGAAAGAATAAGTGTCTGTGACCCGTTACATGAGCAAAAAACAGCAAATAACAGAACATGAGGATTCACAAGAAAAACCAAAGCACCCCCATAAAAATGAAATAAAATAAAAACATTTGACTCATTAAACACATGCATAAATACTGCAATGCAATAATGTGATTTGCAGTCCCACGTAATGTCAGCATTTTATTTTAAAAATGGATCGGTTCCTTGTGCCAAGTGCCTACTGTTGGCCTGCCCCGACTAAAGATTTTTCTAGTCAACTATTCGCACGTTTATATTAAATTGATAGTATAATAACCATTTAGGTTATTATTTAGGCGTATTATTCCGCGCTCAAACGCACGCATACCGCTTGCCGCAATGCTCCGGCTAAAGTAATGATTATGAATGCATCGGGGAAAAAGAAGACATTTTAATTATTTATTAATAAACTAGTGCTTTCTCAGACTCGCCATCACAGTTGATGTGCCTTTAATATAGAAATGCACCTATTTTTTATTTTTTTATTTTAATTGGTTTTCAAGATTTATTTCTTATGTCTGTGAGCTGGTTCATTGTTGTGACGCGCTCCATTCACGGAGACTGCATGATACGACAGAAAACACATCCAAAAATGACGGGACTATAAGCTCTTTCCGCAGGAAAAAATAAATACATAAAAATAATTGCGTGTGCGCCCCCATGTCATACAGTAGGCTAAGAGCGATAATACTCCCACATTCCTCATAAACATTTGAAATGCGCCTATATAGTGATTTTATTATTCATATAAAATAATAATTATAACAACAACCTGTTTTGGTCATATTTACTATTAATTGCCCAGCTCCCCCTGTCATTGATCTAGCACCCCCTCAGCACCTGCGTTCAACATTCTCTGGCGCCGCCCCTGATCATATTATATCACATCACGCACCTGCAGCGCTTCTGCGAGCGGAGAAAAACATAATAAAGCTAGGCTATATATATATATATATATATATATATATATATATACACACACACACACAGTATATTATAACAAATAAATAGGCCTATACGAGAAATATATCTTCACTTAAATAATAATTTAAGAAAACGAAAGAAAAACTGTGCAACAAGTAGCCTATGCAGAGTTTCGGTTCATTTTTGTGCTGTGCAAAAGGAAACCAGACGGCAGAAGCGGCATCCTATTTTTTTAGGCTTATTTTACAAAAGCGCAAATATTTGTTTTTATTGTGAATGCACACAAATAAAAGCAAACCTTTACAATTCCGATTATCTTCAAAGGAGTATTTGCTTCCACTGTTAGAAGGGAAGAGAAAGTCAAGTGATTGCTCCAGCGCCGCATGCGCGTGCACAGTTAAGCTTTACCTTGACAATGCAGCCTGTTCATTATCATCATTAAAAAACAATCAGTCAAACATATGGGCCAGGGGAAAAAAAACACACTGCTCAGTTAAATATGTAGTAAAATCTGTGCCGTTAAGCGTTATCAATGTACCGCCGTGAAGTTATGCAAAACATTTTGTTTTACGTGGATATTGGAACGCGACTGAAGCAGGCTACATAAAAGGTAAATAATATTTTGGCATTCAAATACATCGCGAATACGGAAACATTTGATTTTGTGTCGAAGGAGAGACCCAAAATTGGTTTCAGTTTCGTTTTAGCCTAAATTAATTCGTTTTGGTTTGTCGTTTATATAGCTATAGCTTCTTACATTTTTAATTCTTGTTCTTTTCTAACTAGTCTACTGTTAATTGAAAGGCTTTGTTGAGGAGTGAGGGGAACTAAAATAGCCTAGCTATGTTTACAGTGTTTATTATAATGTTTGTAATTCGCGTCGGCCTATTTCTGAATGAAATAATAAAATGCGATTTATGTTTTTTTTTTTTTTTTTTTTCTCTCTAAAGAACATATATATTTTTATAAGCGTAGCTTATTTTAACCATGCAGCAAACCTTTACTGAATTACTGAAGAAGAAGAAAAAAAAGTGACTTTAAACCATTTAACTGATTGTATTAATCGGTCAAAATTCTTATCGGTCGGTTAATGGTTAAACGGTTAAAATGAACATCCCTAATTGCTATGATATGGAATATTCGCTGAAGTAATATGGCAGACGCATCGCGAATGAAATGTTTCTCCAAGTATTATTTTTCATAACAATATTATGGTAGGCTACTCCAATTCCATCTGGTAAAGATATAAATACTCGGAGACGAGCAATATTAACTTCTCCATTGTTGTTCAGTTGTAGTACAAGCAGGGTGTGACGGTATTAGTCCCGCCCCTCCTCCACTGTGATTGGTTAGCTGACTAAGTGACAGTGATGAGCGCTAAGTTTCACCCAAAGATGAACATTTATCAACTCTCAGCACTGAGAAAAAAAACACCAGAGTGCTCAGCATGAAAAAGACGCTCCCATTTAAAACAATTGAAAAAACATCACTAGCCTCGGAAAAAAAAAACCGCTTTGGTGGACATGCGGCCTAATTTATATATAATTCAGAGATTCCTCTGCGTACCACTAGAGGAAGCTCACGTACGGTACGCGTACCACACTTTGAGAACCACTGCTCTAAGATATACTGATATTACTGAATTAAATATCTTCAGATGTGAGACTATGGGACTTACAGAAGTAAAAGCTGGAACAACATCCTCTGATGCTGAATGTGAGAAAGTGACTTCAGTTGGTCTCATAGCTGGAGTCACATCTGCAGTTCTTTTAGCTGTAATTGTGGCATTATTAGCATGCACCATATACAGAAAACATAAAGCACGGGGCTCTAACCAAGGTAAGAACTAAATTATTACAATAAAATTCCAATAAAAACTAATTTAGCATATTATTATTATTAACATAAGCAGTGCTAATACTTTTATATTGTAGGTGTCTGGTACAGACCACAACAAGCAACTGAAGATCCATAATCAGTAAGTGAATATTTTACCTGTTCTTTATTAACGCAGTCAATAATAGGAACCACCTTACTAAAATACTGTTGTTTTCAAACTGAAGTTACATAAAGCTTTATTTTATCTATTTTTTACAGAAGTGGCAGACAGGTTTGGACCGACATTAAACAGTATTAACAGGTAAGTGCCAACAGCTGATCAGTAGGAGCTTTATCATGCTGCTCATATGAAATCAGTTGTGTAGTCCTTTCTTTGAAAACGTGCTTGTTAGTAAAGGTCCTGACATTTCTGAATCTGCCCCACATTACATCAATTTATTTTTCAGCACTGACTTTCCTTTGAAAAAAAAAAAAAAAAAACTTTAGGGTGTAAAAAACTCTTAATTTACTTGATCACTACCCAAACATGCATAATAACACCTTTTATAAATTATAAATGTTTTCAGAAATGTGCAGTCTATTAAATATAATCTACAAATCATTTAGTATCATAAAACATGGAATGTATTTCTGTTCTTTTACTGATTTGTAGTGTTTGTTTTGTGTTTTTTGATATAGACTACTGTGCAAAAGTCTTAGGCCACTAGTATTTTCACCAAAAAAAATGGTTTTAAGTCAGTTATTTCTATCTTTTGCTGTAGTATGTCAGCAGGAAATATCAGTTTTAATTTACAAACATTATTTTTGCCATTAATTGTAATAATCCAGTGAGATTTGTGTTTGCACAAGGAGTCTACCTGCAAAGCTCCTGAAAAACTCTGCGCAAGTGGACATGGGGCAAAAGCTGTTTTAAATGCATAGTGTGCTCACACTAAATGTTGATTTAATTTAGTTAAAAGAAGTTAATTGATAAATAAAATCTATTTATGACATTATTTCTGAAAGCATCCTCACTTTACAGCGTTTTTACCCAAGTGCCTAAAACTTTTCACAGTACTGTTGTTACGGGAACGACGAGACGTGAGACTTGAGGATCCATTTGCAAAGCTTTTATTCCAAGACATGGTCAAACAGGCAGGGTCAGGCAGTAGCAAACAGGTATAACGAGGACAAGGCAGAGAGTAATCCAAGGGCAAGCGTGGGTCGACGATCGGCGAACAATATCCAGAGGGCTAGGCAAGAGAATAATCCAAGAGCACGGGCAGGAATCAAAACACAGGGAATCTATCTAACACTGGGAATACAAGGAACGCTTGGTAAGGTAGCTAGTCTAACAATACTCGGCAGTGAGTGGCAGAAAGTCCAGAGCTTAAATAGTGTGTGTGCGTGTGTGTGATTGGGTGATGGTGATTGTGAGATGGAAAACAGGTGTGTGCGTGATCAGTGCAAACAGCTGTGTTGGTGCAGTGGATGATGGGAAATGCAGTCCTGAAGTGATCTGTAACTGTGTGAAAGTCCATGTGCTGGGAGAGTGACCTCTAGTGGTGAATGAAGGAAAGTTCATGGCCTGGATTTGTGACAACTGTAGCTTTGCAGGTAGGTTTCTTGAAGCATCTTGGAAACATTTCCACAGTTCTTCTGGATTTAGTCTGTCTCAGTTTGTTCTGTTTCATCATGTCATTCCAGACAGACTGAACATAAATCTCACTGGATTATTACATTTATTCTAAATGTAAACATGCATTAATTAATCTCACTCTCAAAAAAACTGATTCAGTATTCCTCAAAATGAATAAAACCAGTAAAATGCAACTCAGAATATGACGCAAACCTGTGATAATTAAATGTAAAATAACACAAATATTCTGTATATGGTGTCTTTGCTGACCATTGATGATCCAATTCAACCATACTAATAAGCAAAAATTACTCTAGATAAACATGCTTATTTTTTATTGCTTGTGTGTGGAACTTTCTTCTTCTGCGTTCTACTGAACAGACGGTGAATTTTTTTTCCTTCAGTCTGAGGCTTATTCATTTCACTTTTGGTGTGAAAGGGCTTTTACACTTACCAAAAATAACTTTTTTTATATTAAAATTAAAAACGAACAAGAAAGCCCAGCCCAGATTTAAAAAGTAACAAAAAAGTAACGTAACGCATTACTTTCCATAAAAAGTAACTAAGTAACGTAATTAGTTACTTTTTTAGGGAGTAACGCAATATTGTAATGCATTACTTTTAAAAGTAACTTTCTCCAACACTGGTGCTGACATTACAGTTCAAGAATGATAAGAATGTTAAAAGTGTATGTTGCTTTTATTAATATTGTTTTAAATATAAACAATAAAATCGACAATGATAACCTCATGTTTAAGAGCAATTAAAAATAAATAAATCAGTCGCCAGCCAGCCAGCCTCTTTCTGCAAAGTAAACCCGCAATGCAGTTTTCTCTGAACAGTGACCATGGATGGACTAATTCCAACATCAACTCAAATCAAGAGAACATGCCAAGGCCACAGACACAAAATGCAACGCTCAATATGGCCGCTCTATTGCAGGAAGCCCCGCCTTCTGAATGAAAAAGCCAATCGTTAATCGGTAAAGTCAGCTTGTCACTGCAGCTGTGTTAGAAATCCCGGTTGCTATAGAAACAGTCATCGTTCTGAGACGTGCGTCTAGGACTGCGCATGCGCACTGGCTGATCTAACCTGAAAAATACGCTTTTTTATAACGCTATTTGAGCAAAAGAAACAACTTTTATAACACAGTTGTTGTCAGATTTCTTTGGTGATTTCAAATATGAAATTTAATCGTAAGCTTAGTGAACAGTTTTGGAGAATTTGATGGCTGCGTCCGAAAGCCTAGGCAGCTGACTTGCTGCCTTATCAGGCAATAGGCTTGTTCGAGATGAACTACACTAGCCTGTCACCGGCTGGCGAGAGCAGCCGCTTGCAGTCGGGGCGGAATTAAAAGAGGAGACGTCAAGTCGGACATTTTCTGCTCCCGGTAGTGACGCTCTCGCAGTGTTTGCATACTCTTATCACAGATAAAGTGAAATAAATACAATATTTGTCAAATACACAGACGTTTCAGAAACGTTTTCATGAGCAACAGAAACACTTTTTATATACTGCACAGGTGGGGGACGTTGATTCTGGAGGGCCGGTGTCCCTGCAGAGTTTAGCTCCAACCCTAATCAAACACACCTGAAGCAGCTAATCAAGGTCTTCAGGATGCAGTTAGGTGTTTTTTTTCCAGGGTTTTTCAGTGTTGGAGCTAAACTCTGCAGGAGAGTGACCCTCCAGGATCAATGTTCCCCACCCCTGATATACTGCTTAATGCAGCGCCATCTGTTCATGAATAAAGTTTGACATAAACATAAACTATTTAAATACTAATAAATTGGGGGTATATATGCTTTTATCAGTGTTTTTTGATAAACATGACTCGAGATAACAGTGCGACTACTAAAAAAAGCTTTTACTGTTATGAAAACAGGTTTGTGATCATTATTGGAATTGAATTGTTAGAACAAACATGCAACACATGTCGTGCTTGTCATCACAGAATCTAACCAATGAGAATAAAGTGTCATCATCAAGGCTCCCGCAGCCGAATTTGAGCAACTTGAGCGCCTGACATCGGCGGCTGGTCTTGTTTTGCTCTCGCAGTACTTTGATGGCACATGTGATCGTAAGGCGGCTGCAACGCTGATCAAAGTCGGACAAATGTTCTAAACCAGAATGCATTGCTTTTGTCAGGCGATCTTTGCGGCGCCGTATGAAGTCGAACAAATATAATGACTTTGCAGGCAGTGTTTTTTCATGAAGGCACCTCATGAAACTGATTTCGGACAGGCTTCTGAGGCAGCGTAAAGGTTTAAATGATCTATAACAAAATAGAATGCGTTTTGGTGATAACTAAACAAATATTTAATTACTATAATACTGATTTCTCGCTAGAAATAACATCAAAATTGCAAAAAGTTAGTCAGAAATACATCTACACACAAACTGACCACCAAACACAACTTTCAGATGCCATCTTTATTTTTTTAGCTCAACCGTCACGGAGTGGAACGCACAGGATTGTGGGATATCAAAGGCAGTGAAAGATACATCTACGCTGCCTTCAAAATTCGATCAGAAGGTATCTCCGGAGACAGGAAGTGAAGCAGAATGTGGATTTGGACGTGCCTTGATGCCTTCCTGCCTTGGAATGCTGCCTCTGAAGGTGCCTTCGGACGATGTTTCCCGATTCAAAGAGATAGGAGCTGCACTTGCATGCCCGAGAGGCCTTTCAAAGATGGCCGCCGAGTGACATGACTTGTCTTCAGACTTTGGACATAACTTACTGAAGCTGAAGGTAAAAACATAAAAAATGGCGGTTTAAAAACAAAGCCAAAGATGGTGGGGTTTTTGTAAGATATGAGAACGACATTTGTGAGATTCTCTTTTCTCCTAACAGGTGTTGAGCCAAAATTGGTGACCAGGGGTTGCTGTTCAGCAAATGTTCATGCGGGAGCGCGCACACAAGATCAGACGCTGAAGCCGAATGATCAGCGTCAGAGGAGCCGAGCGGTGCTGTAAAGGATGTTTCATGTCTTAAGACTAGAAAACGTCTATTGGACAAGCTAGATATTGTCATCTAAATGCTTGTATAGAAAAGAAATTAAACATTAATGCTGCTGCTGTCTGCTAATATGTTAGCCTAAGAATGGTTTTCTTGTGAGATGTTTTAGTGCTTATGTATTCTGATTAAATGTAGGTCTTTATTCTTATTGCTGTTTACTGTAATTACCCAGTAATGTTGGAGATCCCACATTTTGCTCCTTACGAATGCATATGATGCAGTTGGCTAGAGTCACTGAATCTGAAAAGTAAAAAATCATATTGAAATGTTACCACACTTTATTTCATAATAACTGACTATAAATGTTTAATAAAGTGTAAGCGCCTCTTCTTTCTATTTTATAAAGTACAGTGTCCTCCACTAATATTTGGCACCCTTGGTAAATATGACCAAAGGCAGCTGTGAAAAAAAAATCTGCATTGTTTATCCTTTTTATCTTTCATTCAAAAAATTCACAAAATTCCAACCTATCATTGAAGTAAAACAATTGAAAGTGGGGCGGGGGATCTCATTGTGAAATAAATGCTTTCACTATTTCATGTTGGCCACAATTATTGGCACCCAATTATTGCAACGTCCTTTTCCCAGAGTAACAGCTCTGAGTTTTCTCATATAATGCCTGAAGAGTTTGGAGAACACCTGATAAGAGATCAGAGACCATTTTCTTCATACAGAATCTCTCCAGATCCTTCAGATTCACAGCTCCATGACGGTGCTGCTTCTCTTCAGTTCACCTCACTCATTTTCTGTAGGGTTCAGGTCAGAGGACAGAGACAGCAATGGTAAAAGATTAATTTTGTGCTCAGTGACCCATTTTTGTGTTTATTTTGATGTTTGTTTTGGATTGTTGTCCTGGTGGAAGATCCAAACACGGCCCATTATAAGATTTCTAACAGAGGCAGTCAGGTTTTGATTTTTTATCTGTTGGTATTTGATAGAATCCATGATGCCATGCATCTGAACAAGATGTTCAGGACCTCTGGCAGAAAAACAGGCCCACAACATTAAAGATCCAGCAGTATATTTAACCGTGGACATGGGGTACTTTTTATCCCTGTTTGTACTAAACTCATCTGGTGGGTTTGCTGCCAAAAAGCTATTTTTTCAGTTTCATCTGACAATAGAAGCCAGTGCCATTTGAAGTTCCAGTCGTGTCTGACAACTGAATTTTCTGGAGTTTGTTTTTGGATGAGTGAGGACAATTTTTCTTGAAACCCTCCCGAACAACATGTGGTGATATAGGGGATGTTTGATTTTTTTTTTTTTTAGGTTTCTGACCCCAAGACTCAACTAATCTCTGCAATTCTCCAGCTGTGATCCTTGGAGAGTCTTTGGCCACTCAAACTCTCCTCCTCATCGTGCATTAGGACGATATAGACACACGTCCTCTTTCAGGCAGATTTTTAACATCTTTAGTTGATTGGAACCTCTTAATTATTACCCTGATGGTGGAAATGGGGATTTTCAATGTTTTAACTCTTTTCTTACAACCACTTTCTATTTTGTGATGCTCAACAATCTTGTTCTTCACATCAGAAATATATTTTTTGTTTTTTCTCATTGTGATGGATGATTAAGGGAATTTGACCTTTGTGTTCCTCATATTTATAATCCTGTGGAACAGAAAGTCATGGCTGGACAATTTCATGCTCCTAGTCACCCTGGTGTGCTAAAAAATGTAAATATGAATGGGAATATACTTCAGAGATATTTTACTCATAAGAATTTCTAGGGGTGCCAATAATTGTGGCCAACATTCATTGGCGAAAAACATTTATTTCATCATGAGATTTTCTCCCCACTCTCAATTGTTTTACTTCAATGATATTTTAGAATTTTGTGAATTTTTTGAGTGAAAGATCAAAAGGATAAACAATGCAGATTTATTTTCACAGCCGCCTTTGCTCATATTTATCAAGGGTGCCAATATTAGTGGAGGGCACTGTATATTTATCATATTTATAGATATGCCTACAGTATAGCCTGACAGGTCAAAATTATAGCTACCAAAATGTTATCCCTCTTTACTATAAGTCTATGAACTTCAAATTCATTCAAGTGATGTAAAGATTTCTCCTTTTCCCTATAACTTTATCGTTGCTGTCTTTTGCGTAACAGTCACCAATTATTAGACATTACCATTACCAAAAAAAAAAGAAGAAGCTTACTAAGCTACTTTCTGTGTTTATTTTAGGTTATCATTCAGAAGGTTTGTTCCTTGTTGCATCTCTAACACTGTTGAAATGTATCCATTGTTTTAAAAAAAAATGTGCTGCCTTAAATTAAGTAGTTACAATCAACTAGCTGCATAAGTCATTTCAACTTTAATTGCATTAAACTGACTTAAAAACATGAGTGTTGTGATGTTTCTTAACACACCTCTGGCTAGATAAGGACAACACATTTTGTGTTACTTTTAACTCACCAATGTTTTATTTCTCCTAACACAGAAAGTGTTAATTTTTTTTGCACACTAATGTGTTATAGTTACACAATTTGTCAAGTATGTTATTTTTGATCAAACGTTGAATGCAATAAAAACACAGCAAACTCACATATACAGGTGCATCTCAATAAATTAGAATGTCGTGAAAAAGTTCATTTTTTCTTGTAACTTATTTCAAAAAGTGAAACTTTCATATATTTTAGATTCATTACATGCAAAGTAAAACATTTAAAAAAAAAAATGTTTTAATTTTGAGGATTAGAGCTTACAGCTCATGAAAGTCAAAAATCAGTATCTCAAAATATTAGAATATTTACATTTGAGTTTCAATAAATGACCATCCATACAGTATAAATTCCGGGTATCTCTTGTTCTTTGAAACCACAATAATGGAGAAGACTGCTGACTTGGCAATGATCCAGAAGACGAACACTGACACCCTCCACAAAGAGGGTAAGTCACAGAGGGTCATTACTGAAAGGTGTGGCTGTTTACAGAGTGCTGTATCAAAGCATATTAAATTCAAAGTTGACTGGAAGGAAGAATTTGGGTAGGAAAAGGTGCACAAGCAACAGGGATGACCGCAAGCTTGAGAATACAGTCAAGCAAAGCTGATTCAAACACTTGTGAGAGCTTCACAAGGAGTGGACTGAAGCTGGAGTCAGTGTATCAAGAGTCACCACGCTCAGACGTCTTCAGGAAAAGGGCTACCAAGCCACTTCTGAACCAGAGACAACATCAGAAGCGTCTTACCTGGGCTGTGGAGAAAAAGAACTCAGTGGTCCAAAGTCCTCTTTTCAGATGAAAGTAAATTTTGCATTTCATTTGGAAACAAGGTCCCAGATTCTGGAGGAAGAGTGCAGAGGCACAGAATCCATGTTGCTTGAAGTCCAGTGTGAAGTTTCCACAGTCAGTGATGATTTGGGCTGCCATGTCATCTGCTGGTGTTGGTCCACTGTGTTTTCTGAAGTCCACAGTCAACGCAGCCATCTACCAGGAAATTTTAGAGCACTTCATGCTTCCTTCTGCTGACAAGCTTTATGGAGATGCTGATTTCATTTTCCAGCAGGACTTGGCACCTGCCCACACTGCCAAGGTACCAAAAGCTGGTTCAATGACCATGGTGTTACTGTGCTTGATTGGCCAGCAAACTCGCCTGACCTGAACCCCATAGAGAATCTATGGAGTATTGTCAAGAGGAAGATGAGAGACACCAGACCCAACAATGCAGATGACCTGAAGGCCACTGTCAAAGAAACCTGGACTTCCATACCACCTCAGCAGTGCCACAAACTGACCACCTCCATGCCACGCCGAATTGAGGCAGTAATTAAAGCAAAAGGAGCCCCTACCAAGTATTGAGTACATATACAGTAAATGAACATACTTTCCAGAAGGCCAACAACTCACAATTTTTTTTTTTTTATTGGTCTTATGAAGTATTCTAATTTGTTGAGATTTGTTGAAGACTTAAAAACTACTTCAGTCTGTGTGCAATTTTGAATACGATTTCACAATTTATCATTGAATAATGAATTTAACATTACCATGACGTTTTAATTTATTGAGATGCACCTGTAGTTTATTGAAATGTGAGAAACTTGCTCTTGAGAAGTGATGCAAGCAGCAATGTGATTGGCTGATAAATAACATATTGTGTTGGACACAGTGTTGCATTTTTTTCTTTTTAACACATTTAACACAAAACGTGTGAAAATAGTAATAACACAATTTTTTTTTTAAATTAACATTATTTTTTAAGAGTGCATGACTTATTGATCATACCATTTTGTATTTAACATTTATGTTTGCATATTACTAAGAATTTGTATAACAATTAAAATTATATTTTACTTGTAAGTTTTACTGCCTTCTAAGAGTATTCCTAGAATAGAAGAGTTTTCATTTTAATTTCACAAGTCAGATTAGAGATGAGTTATGATTCAGGTAGGGTTAAAATGCTTTTATATAATATGAAAAAAGTAGGATAAAAAGTGTATGAATAAATTGCCTAAATAAGACTTTTATGTAACTTTAAATAACTTATAGTGGTGTCATATCTGTTCACAGATCAACCTTTTACACTATAATTATATACATGGTAAATGTTCACTGTCCCTTAAACGTAACTTTAATGGTTATTTTTTTTTTCAAGTTTACAACTATTTCACAATCAAATGCTAATTTAATCTCGATAAACTACATACAATTTGAAAGGTCTAAATTTTTCAGCATTACTGCACTTTAAATATATATATATCAGGGGTGGAGGGGGTGAACATTAACAAGATAAATGCATGTTTGACGAAGGAATTCCTTCTCAGTCTGCATTTTTTACATTGAATCTGCACAAGAAAATCGGGGAAAACCCTGTAAGCCAAAAAATAGGCATATAAATGTTTTAATTTCAATTCTGCTTTTTCTCTTGATGTCACATAATACCTTCACGTATTAACATATGATTTATTATTTTTTAATTAAGTGCAGATTCTGATATGAATAACAAAAAGCTCACATAAAAAGCAAGCTTAATGTATAGCTTTTTTTTTAAATGATTATGCCAATTAATGGTAGGTATGTTAAACAACAAGAGAAAAAATAGAAGAAGAGCTGAAACATCACATGAGTTACTTTATTAAGCATTATAGTCACCTGCATTAAATAAAGAGGGGTAACACATTTCAATAGCTTTAAATTTAACCTGTCAGACCATATAAATATATCAATATCTGATCAGTATGCATTATTTATATAAAACAGAAAGAAGAGGAGCTCACACATCACATGAGTCACTTTATTAAACATTTGCATTTGAAATAAAGTGTGGTAACATTTCGATATGATTTTTTGTCAGATTCAGTGACCCTATAGCCAACTGCATCTTATACATTTGTAAGGCGCAAAATGTGGGATCTCCAACATTATTGAATAATAATTCCTTAATCAGTAGCCAAAATTCATACACTGTACCTGCCAAAAACACCTATTTATTAGATCTAATGACGGGAAAAGAGAGTTTGAAGACTCCAAACCTTAGATAGCTTCCATGAGCAGGTGCATCAGGATACATACACATAAAATCAATGTTCTTTTAAATCCCAGATGTTCAAGCCTACAGTAAGAAGCCTGTAATCTAGAGGAGGATGAGTTTGGCAGGTGTTGCTTATACTCCCCTATATGTCAGCTTTGCATGGTCAGAGACACAAGAATCTTGTGCTGGTGAAACATCTTGGACTAAAGATGTTATTTACTAAGCATTGTAAGTATTATGGTAACCCTAATCTGCTCAATATGCAATATTATTTATGTAAAGTATAACTTACTAAATTTTTATTGTATTACAATTATATTATTGTTATTGTTAATATCATAGGCATTGCATCCACCCACACCCCCTAAAAAAAATGACAAACAAAAAAAAAAACACTAGCAATCCAGCTGAGTCCTTGTCTGTCCGAGCTGGAATGTGCCCAGACATTATTTACAATTTATGAGATTGAAATTTCATTACCAATTATAAATAGGCCTACTATGTAGTAGCACATAGCCAACAGAAACAAATAAATAAAGTTATTTTAAAAATATGCATTATTTATATAAAACAGAAAGAAGAGGAGCTCACACA
The DNA here is from genome assembly GCA_027422415.1 of Schizothorax lantsangensis. Lineage (NCBI taxonomy): Eukaryota > Metazoa > Chordata > Actinopteri > Cypriniformes > Cyprinidae > Schizothorax > Schizothorax lantsangensis. The sequence continues at coordinate 54,545 of JAPDDO010000279.1, forward strand.
TCACATTAGTCACTTTATTAAACATTTGCAGTTAAGATAAATAAATAAACAAAGTTATTTAAAAAAGAAGAAGAAGAAGAAACTAATAGTTATACAAATATGAAATTCTAAAATCCTAGTTATCACAACAGGGTTATTCCTGTTATTCCTGCCTTTTGCCATCATAAAATGTAGAAAATCAAACAGTTTTAAAAAAGATTTTTGTGTAATCATGAGAGGGTCACTGCAAATTTAATACTTAAATATTTTTCAAAATTGAAATATATATAAGTTTTGTATTATCATGAAATATGGTGGTTCAAAATGCTTTAAAATGTCTCAAATTATTATTATTATTATTTTTTAAATCAACTTCAGTGTGTTTTATTGGGGACACAAAAGGCATCGAGTCCCAAGAATGACCTGACCATGAAATGTTAACTTGAGGGTAATTTCCAAATTAGTCAAATATATATTTTTCCCCCAAGATGGTGAATTGTTCTACAAACAATACAAAGAACTCCAAAAGAAATTAAAACAAAAATACATTTACATTTAGTCATTTGGCAGACGCTTTTATCCAAAGCGACTTACAATTGGGGAGTACATAAAGCGATTCATCTTGAAGAGGCAATCAGACAGAGGAAGTGCTCGTAACACCAAGTCTCAGTCATTGTTCAAATAAGTACAAGCTAGCAAGGGAAGGAGAGAAAGATAAAGGGAAAGATTACGTTTTTTTTTTTTTTAAGTTTAGGATGAAGTCAAGTAGTGCTGAAAGAGATGAGTTTTCTATTGTTGTTTGAAGATTGACAGGGTTCCAGCATTCCGGATAGGGGTGGGAAGATTATTACACAAAGTAGTTTGTGGAGCAGAACAATTAACCCCTCAGTATCATTCCAGTAGGCTATCTTCATGGCTGGACACACCCCCTGCATCCACCCATGCCCTGCATGTTTCATCTACTGTAAAAACACCCGCAGAATGCCGTAACTTAAGCTATAATTTACATTTACCTCCAGCCACAGCATCTCAGAGAAACACACTCTGAACTTGCTTCTCTAACCTTGGTTTCATGTCTGGTCTGTTGTCTTCTCACCCTGAGGTTCAGAACTGAATAACTGTTGTTTGATCAGTGGTACACAGTGACTGTAGAGGGGATTGAAGCACCACACGAACCCTGCCCTCCACGAACATTCATGACTGAACCAAACAGCCTTCATGTGCTTCACATGCAGAAACTGTGTTGAAAGTATGTTTGTGTTTTAAATTAATCAAATGCATTGATTACTCCACTTCACAGTGACGTTGTTTGTGAACCAGGACAAGAAACAAAAAGACCATGTATTGATTCTGAAGACTTCAGTTTTTTTAATCATGATTCAGTGATAGTTCACTCACAATGAAGGTTAAACACTCTTTATGTCTGCTTACAGGAACAAAGTGTTTGGAGACAATGTGTGAACTGTCCTCCTGGATTTTATTCTCCATCAGGTCTGAACTGCTCCAGATGATCAGAGTAGGTGAAATGTTATTTGTACTCCCTGCAGTATTTGCATTTTTATCTGTTATTAACAATATGTTTTTTTTCCTCTCTCAGTTGCTCAGCTAGGAATGAAATTATCAGGAAATAATACTGAATCCTGTAGCAAATAGTTTATTTCTAACAAGGCACAGAAAAATAAGACAGGATAAGAAGCAGGCCTTGGCAGTGAGGAGACTGCAACAGGCTGGGCGATGACTGCTGAATGAAGACGTCTGGAAATCCAGAGAGAGAGAACGTGAAACTCCGAACAGGAACGAAACAAGAATACAGGGAGCCAGAGAGCAACACTGGACGGAACAAAACAGCAGCAGGTAAGCACACCAACGATCTGACAAAAGATAAGAGCAAACACTCCACATATATAGCAGTACTAACGAGCTTCAGGTGTACCGAATAATTGGCTCCTCAGCTGAGCAGCGTTGCCCCAGCAACGAGTGCTGCCAAACACGTGACAAGGAGACAGACAAAACAAACAGGAATGAACGCACAAACCTGTGAACCCTGACAGTACCCCTCCTCCTAAGAGTGCCTCCTGGCGCTATCAGAGGAACCTACCCGTCGATTGTAATCACCGATAAGAGAGTGATCCAATATGTCCCTTGCAGGAACCCAACTCCTCTCCTCCGGACCGTAACCTTCCCAGTCCACCAAATACTGGAATCCACGTCCCCTCCGTCTCGAGTCCAGAATACGTTTGACCGAATAAATGGGTTCCCCATCTACAAGACGCGGCGGTGGGGGAACCGGAGCAGGCGGATTAACAGAGGAATGAAAAACAGGTTTTAATTTGGGAAATAAATAAACATGAAAACGGAATGAATTTCCTGTATGCCGGAGGAAGTTTGAGGACGACTGCCACTGAACTAAGAATCTTGGTGACAGTGAACGGGCCAATGAATTAGGGAGCAAGCGTACTACAAACGGACCGGAGAGGAGAGAGGATTATCTTTGGAAGAAAGCCACACTTTTTGACCAACGACGTAGACGGGAGGCTTGACCAGTGGCGATCGGCGGCCTTTGTGCGCGTACCCACCTGAAGGAGAGCCTGTCTGGCCTTCCCCCAGGTGCGGCGACACCTCTGGACAAAAAGCGTGGGCAGAGGGAACTGCGACTTCAGATTCCAGACTGGGAAAAAATTGATGGCTGGTAACCTAAATACACTCAAATAGGAGATAGGCCGTAGATGACTCTGGTAACGAGTTGTGTGCGTACTCCACCATGAAAGTTGCTGGCTCCAGGAGGACGGATTCTGAGAGACAAACATCGCAACACCGTTCCAAATCCTGATTGGCCCTCTCCGTCTGGCGTTGCTCTGAGGGTGAAAACTATGGGATGTGCGCTCGACTAAATTTGATGTCGTTTAAAACGGAAAAAAGTTTTGTATCGACTAGTCGACTAGTCAAAAGCTAGGAAACCCCCCAAAAATGGCAAAAAAATTTTAAAAAAAAAAAAACCTGTGCTTGTGTCATATCGACAGCATACAGTGACATACTTAATCTTTGAAATACCCTGTAAAATCCCTCAAATGAATTCTGCAAAAAATAGGTCACGATTATGCTGTATGCTTGCCTCGAGTTATCATCAATTAATTTTAGGCGGTCCTTAAACAGAAAAAAAGGGAAGAGCATACACTCTTCATAAACCAGTGCATAGCTTATTTATTCAGATCGTCTGGAGCAATGCAGAAATGGAAAATCAATCAATAGACTGACAGAATTCTTCATTTTCATATAACGTTAGCCAACATATTAAAACAAAAGTAAAAAAAAAACAATAGGAAAGTTTATCAATGAATAGCATTAAAACAGCTTTTAAAAATGTACTTCATGTTGGCTATATTGTCTAAAAACAAAACAAAGCTCGTTTTACTTACTCAGACCGTGCGCATTTGTTCAGTGAATTTAACATGTTAATGTGGTCTGGAGAAAGACGGGACAAAAGGCAAAAAAAGCGCTCGGCAGGAACTGAAGTCACAGGCACGCAGAGAAATAACTACAAGCAAGCAGACAGTTTCAAGAAGAGCCTGGAAATCCCACACCACCACCAAAGTGGGTCTTCGTTTAAAGGACAGCGCAGATAGGATCGCGGACCGCAGCGGCAGGTTGTAGTGTATGACATGATTGACATTTGGCTTTGGCTAGCCTCCAAGCTAAAGCATACATGCCTGTATTGAATATGATTAAGCATAGCTCCAGTAAAGTTATTGTAAGCCAATTTGACATTACACAGTTTACAAAAAACGTTTCCATTTCCTTCTAATTCAAAATAATCCCACACCTTGCTGGTCTTTCGCGTGGAGCTTGCGCAACTGACATGAAGAAAACGCATGTGAGGTAAAATTATAGTTTCCGCCCAGATACGCTTTTAAAAATGTAAATATTTTGATATGTATTCTTTTTCAAAAGTTTTATTTTAACTGTTCTTTAAAATGTTTTAAATGTAATTTTAACATGATGGTAATTTGAATGATAAAATCATCTTTTTTTTCTCTCGTGTAGTCGACTATTGTTTTCAGTGTCGACTAGTAGGAGCTGTACCGTTTAGTCGACTAGACCCGCACATCCCTAGTGAAAACCAGTGGAAAGACTAACACTCGCCCCGAGCAATTTACAAAACTCTCTCCAAAATTTGGACACAAATTTGGGGCCCCCTGTCAGAGACCACGTCCTTCGGGAGGCCATGAATGCGAAAGACGTGATCAATGACAGCAGTTGCTGACAGGATGATAAGAATCGTGAGTCGCAGTAGGATGAGCAGGCCTTGGCAGCGAGGAGACTGCAACAGGCTGGGCGATGACTGCTGAATGGAGACGTCCAGAAATAAAGAGAGAGAGAACGTGAAACTCCGAACAGGAACGAAACAAGAATACAGGGAGCCAGAGAGCAACACTGGATGGAACAAAACAGCAGCAGGTAAGCACACCAACGATCTGACAAAAGATAAGAGCAAACACTCCACATATATAGCAGTACTAACGAGCTTCAGGTGTACTGAATAATTGGCTCCTCAGCTGAGCAGCGTTGCCCCAGCAACGAGTGCTGCCAAACACGTGACAAGGAGACAGACAAAACAAACAGGAATGAACGCACAAACCTGTGAACCGTGACAGAAATACAGACAGAAATGGGCAGCTCTGTTAAAGATGTCACATGCAGACGGGAACGATATGGTCTCATAATTTCAGTGGATTTAATATCATTGTTCTACATAATTATTATACCTGTGGCTAATGTGTTAAAGTGAGCATACATGCAGGATGCATCTGAATTTAATATTTATTAATGTGGACTCGGTTTGATTTATGTTGATGGTTTTCTCTGAACACTAAACAAACGTTAGAGGTTTTGCTGGTTATTATTAAAATGGAAGATTGTAATGAGTTAAATCACTATTAAATGTTTATTTTTAATTTCATACACAGTCGACTGCTAATATTGATGATCTTGCTTGTATAGAGATCAGCTTGATACAGTTGATTTAAAAACATCACTTTTTATCATCACAGAATTCTGTATTAGATTTTGTTATTCTCAAAGTGTGTTAACAGGGTAAAGACATGTTTCTATAATATACATAAAATGGTAACACAGTTTAAATGTTCTTTTTAGTAGAGATTTTTGGTATTCACAACTGATTGTGTTTGTGTTTATGGCACTGTTGTACTAAATTCACCACAAATAATTTCAATTTTTGTGTGTGTTTTATAGGTTGTAAACTTAAAGCAAGTCATTTAATTCTTTACATTTAAATAGTGTCATGTGTGATGCTATATTTTTCAACAATTGAATTTATGGCAATCACTTATTACTATCTAACTGTATGTATATTATACTTACCATGTTTAATTCTTTCAAACTAATTTTGCTCTGTTATGAGTATCTTGAGTTCCTGAAAGCCTTCATGATTTGCCTGGATATTGAATATGTTGGTTGTGTTAAACTCTGTTGAAGAAACAACCCCTGAAAATAAAACAGAACCCATATACAACACACCAGAAGAAGTAATAACGTTCTTAAATCTAGTCATGCAGGTGACAAAGTTATAATAAACCTTATGTTTGTGTTGTTTGCTTATTTAAAATAACTGTTTTCTATTTGAATATATTGTGGCGAGGTGGAAGGATCACACGACAAGAAGAGCTCAATAAATACCCCGGAGGGTGGATTTATTCACAAACAAGGTGAGTAGAAGTGAAGGTGTGCTGGCTGAGGTGCTCTGGTGCTCTCCAAGTGTGTTCCGGTGCGTGGTGGATCGTGCTGTGCTTCGGGCAGGGCTGGATCGGGCACACGCTTGTTTCTGGAATAAAAGGAGAGGTCGCACATTAGTTCTCAGCATATTGGAGATACGTTTCTCCCCGTTTCCGGGCCTCACACGGCTTATCTGGCCGTGGGCAAACGAGCCTCAGGTGTGGCCGATCCAGCCGTGATGAGCTGGTGCAGGTGATTCGTGTCCGTCTCCAGGGCAACGCTGATGAGTGCTCGGGACGCTCGTCACACTCCCCCCCCCTAAGCGTTGTCCTGGTCCCGGTGGAAACATAAGGTAACAACAAGGGGGAAACTGGGGGTGGGTGGGGAGTGACCCCTGACAGACCTGCGAACGCTGACCAGATCCGAGAGAGTCCGTCCGCGTTGGCGTTGGAGGCTCCGGCCCGATGGCGGACGACGAAGCAAAAATCCTGGAGCGCGAGGAACCACCGCGTCACCCTGGCGTTGGTGTCCTTGGCCCTAGCCATCCATTGGAGGGGCGCGTGGTCCGTCAGGAGCGTAAACTTACGGCCCAGAAGATGGTACCTCAGCTCCAGGACTGCCCATTTTATGGCCAGAGCCTCCTTCTCGACTGTCGCGTAGTTCTTCTCGGCTGACGTCAGCTTCCTGCTGATAAACAAGATGGGATGTTACTCACCTTCCTGGACTTGCAACAGGACGGCTCCCAATCCCGTCTCGGAGGCATCCGTCTGTAGCAGAAAGTGGCAGCCGAAATCGGGGGCGCGCAGGACCGGTCCCTCCGTCAGCGCACTCTTGATCCGCTGGAACGCCGTCTCCGTCTCGGGGCTCCAGACCACGCACTCAGACTGCCGCTTTCTGGTCAGGTCTGTCAGAGGGGTGGCTAAGGAGGAGAAGTTAGGGATGAAGCAGTGATAGTACCCCGCCAACCCTAGGAATGCTCGTACCTGAGTCTTCGTGCTCGGTCTCGGGGCGGCGCGGACGGCTTCAACCTTTCTCTCCTGGGGCTTGATGAGGCCCAGTCTGACCCGGAAGCCCAGGTACTTGGCCTCAAACAGCGCTAGGGGGCACTTGCGAGGGTTGGCGGCGAGTCCAGCACTTCGAAGTTCCATAAACACCCTCCGCAGCCGGTCTAGGTGATCTTCCCAACGCTCCGAATGGATGACCACGTCGTCGAGGTACGCAGCTGCGTACTGCTGATGGGGCCGAAGGACTATATCCATTAGCCTCTGGAACGTGGCTGGGGCCCCGTGTAGGCCGAAGGGAAGGGTCCGGTACTGCCAGTGGCCACTTGGGGTCGAGAAGGCAGTCTTTGCCTTGGCGCTGTCAGAGAGTGGTACCTGCCAGTAGCCTTTCGTGAGGTCCAGGGTTGAAATATACCGGGCCCTTCCCAGGCGATCCAGGAGTTCATCCACTCGGGGCATTGGGTACCCGTCGAACTCAGAGACTTCGTTTAGCCGAAAGTCATTGCAGAAGTGGAGGGTGCCGTCTGGCTTCGGGACCAAGACGATTGGGCTGGACCACGGGCTGCGCGATGGTTCAATCACCCCTAACTTCAGCATCTGTTGAACTTCGTCCTCAATAGCCTGCCGACGAGCCTCTGGGATCCGGTAGGGCCGTTGCTTCACAATGACTCCGGTTGGTGTCGTGTTGGAGGAGGTGAGTTCGCCCGGGACTGCGGAGAACACATCGGAGAACTGACCAATCAGGTGCTGCAGCTCAGCCTTTTGGGTCGCTGACAAATCCGGGTTCGTATCCACCTGCACGGGCTCCACGGTGGCAAGGGCCACTGTCTGTTCCCTGGTGCCTACCCATTTCTTTGGCCGGTTCACGTGGTAAAGTTGTTCAGGGCTCCGTCTTCTGGTTGTCGCACCCGGTACGTCACGGGCCCTACCTTCTCAACTACCGTGTATGGCCCCCGCCAGGTGACCAAGAATTTGCAGGCGGCCGTGGGGACCAGAACCATCACCCGGTCGCCTGTCTGGAACTCCGAGGCTGAGCTGCTCTGTTGTAGTGCCGTTGCTGGGCCTGCTGGGCTTTGGCCATATGTTCCCGGACTAATGGCATAACACGGTCGACTTGCAACCTCATTTCAGTGACATGCTCGACGAGGGAGCGGTGCGGGGTGGGCTGTTGGTGTTCCCACGCCTCTTTTGCCACGTCGAGCAGTCCACAAGGTTGTCGGCCGAAAAGGAGCTCAAACGGGGTAAAGCCGGTGGACGCCTGCGGGACTTCCCGTATACCAAACAGGACATACGGCAGCATCTGGTCCCAGTCCCGCCTGTCCTCAGCGGCCACTCGCCGCAACATCTGCTTCAAGGTTTGGTTAAAGCGCTCGACGAGCCCATCCGTCTGGGGGTGGTATACGGTCGTCCGCAGCTGCTTTACCCGGAGCAACCGGCAGAGGTCAGCCATTAGTCGGGACATAAACGGGGTTCCCTGATCGGTCAAGATCTCCGCTGGTATGCCAACCCGGCTGAAAAGCATGAAGAGCTCGTGGGCAATGTTCTTCGCGGTGGCTTTTCTTAGGGGAATAGCTTCGGGGTACCGGGTGGCATAGTCCACGATGACGAGGATGTGTTCGTGTCCCCAGGCCGACTTTGGTAACGGCCCCACCAGATCCATCCCGATGCGCTCGAAGGGCACCTCTATGATGGGCAGCGGAATGAGCGGCGTGGGGGGAGGAGGCTTGGGGAAGGTCTTTTGGCAGACCGGGCGGGCTTGGCAGAAGCGCTTTACTTCGGCCTCCAGGCCAGGCCAGTGGAACCGGTCCCGAATGCGCTGCGTGGTGTTTGCCGCGCCAAGATGTCCTGCCAACGGGTGTGCGTGGGCCAACTGTATGACCATCTCCGTCTTTGAGCGGGGGACCACCAGAAACCTTTTTCCTCCCCCCTCCGCTGGGCGACACAATAGAGCAGGCCGTTCTCTACGACAAAATGTGGGAGAGGATGGGGCTTTGGCCGAAGATCTTTTTTCACCATCACACAGACTTGTGACCAGCAGTGTTTCAGTCGCTCATCCTCGCGCTGGGCTCGGCCAAAGGAGCCCCCTCCCGAGACCTGTTGGTAGACATCAAAGAACACGTTACTACTATGGGAAGGGGACTCACCATCTCTCCCACTGTCGGAGGCCAAGAGAACGGGGCGGCGACGGGACTTCCTCGCAGATTTCGGTCCACGGCGACCCCCTCGCGGGCTGGCAGGCTGTGTGGCGGCGGTCAGCAGTGCCTCAAACCCCGGCCAGTCTCGTCCTAGCAGCACGTCCACTGGTAGATCCCGGATGATGCCCACTTCAACGGGCCAAGATCCTGAGGCCGCCGAGACAGTCACGCGTCGAGTGGGCACCTGTTGCATGTCCCCGTGCACGCAGGTAATCGGCAACCGGGTCTTGGTCTCATGATGGGGGGGTAGAATCCTCGCTTGGACGAGACTGACGGCGCTGCCTGAATCAAGCAACGCTCGGAACGGTCGGCCGTTAATCCTCACCTCGGCCTCTGGGGGCACCCACGGGGGG